>JAANSN010002459.1:0-23999 GCA_036850665.1 Dicranocentrus wangi | reverse complement strand
ACATGACATAGCATGACTTGACATGACATTTTGTCTCATCTCCTGTCATGTCATCTCATTTCTCTCCACATTATGACGGCTTGAACGCAAGTTACCTATTTGACTTTTACAGTCTTCTCGTTTCTCTATAATATACCTAACCTTCTCAAATGAAGCGTCCTTTCCTCATTGATGTGCATTATCATATAAGAAGTGCAGTATATACTAACTTCTACCAATATTTTATTCTCACTTTCTTGAGCTGCAAGAGGATGGATGTCATGTTGTTAACCTGGAACAACCGGTAGCGTTATTGTGCGATGCAAGTTGAGGAGAAACTAAGTAAGAAGGAGGTGAGGTGCATGACGCTCATATGTCATATATACAAATGCACTACGATATGAATTATGAACTGCATTGCATTAATAGCTGCAATGTGTGTGTAGTTTTGCACATTTATGCACTTACATACACGCGATGCACGTTGCACCTGTCATTTGTAAATGTAATGAACATACATACGCCGGGTTGTAAAAGTTGTGTATATGTACTCTGCCTGCGCTGCCTGCCTCCTCACCTCACTGGCGTGATGTGATATGTGATACAAGACAACACACGAGCGAGCTAGAAGAACTCCTCTCTTCTACTCAACTTCATATTCTGGTTTGGTATATTATTTTGCATGCAGGCATCAACAAAGTAACAACCACTTGCAGAGCCTCCAAAATCGGCAAATTTTGATGGCTCGTCCGTGGCTCCAGCTCCAGTTATAGTTATATACAGCTATCTCCATGTGGCATCGTACTTTATCCTTACGATTTTGTCACTTCTGTCGTGAATTTATCAACATTTATTTTACAAGTGAATCTTACATTTTACTAATTCGTATACGATCATATACATTAAAATTTTATAATTCCAATCATCGGACGTCATAAGTGCAACTGTGCAACACCAACACAACGTGTCCGTTTGGATTCATCGCACGCAAGAGGAGTCAGGAGGAGTCAGAGGAGTTACTTGTGGACTAGCGACGAGGTTAAAGGTAACAATTTGCGTAGCATCCTTTTAACTTTACTTTTTTTTAGCTAAAGCTAAATGCTTTCAGCTTCAGCTCATATAAAATTGCAGTGCATTGATATGCATTCTTGCACACAACGTGGCTTCTTTTCGTGGAAAAGGGACATAAAATGGATTTATCAGAGGCATATACTTAGGTGAAGTGATATGATATACATATGCAATTAGGATCCACTTTTACAGTCCTATGTCATTGTCAAATGTCAGATTAGGCTTTAAAAAGTAGCCACAGTTTGTCCTTTTAAATCCATATTACTTATATTATGCGGAATTTTCCGTGACGACTTAGCTAGTAGATGGTATGATAATATATGTTATTTGGCTAAGAAGAAGTCTCGTACCAATTTTCATGCACACCTGCAGTCACAAGTTTCCTGTCGTTAGAATTCCATCAATGGGTCGGGTTACCTACCGGTTATGGATTGTAACTATATGCTGATTCACATGACACGTTACGCCATTCGCATACTCCATGTTATTTTACCGGCGGCGCTGTGGCTGTGTGTGGTACGAGCGTAGCGGAGTCACTCAAGCTCAAGTTGTGCAGTCTGTCTTATTAGCACTTCATTAGGTAAACGAAGTTTTGAAAAATGATTTTTCGTATAATTTAAGGATTTAATATTATGCTACTGGATTTACAGGACAAGCAGGATTGAAATGCTTTGTATTTTTAGCTTTGCTTGGCTTGGGCCACCAGTTTGGTGTACTGGTTGGGCTTCCGCTACTCCATTTAGTTGTAGACTTATCATTTATCATGAAATCATCATCAATTATTCGAAGGAAGAGTGGGACCTGAGATTTGGACTACGCATTTCCATGCTTCTATTTGCAAGTGTACGTACCGTTTGTGACTTGCTCGCTGGTCATAAAACAACAAGGCTTGCATTTTGCTAGAATACTAATACCCAGGAAGGAAGTAACGAAAACTGAAAAAACAAGACATAATAAGAAAAGTAAGCTTCTTCAAAGTCCACGGGATCTCAAAATATTATTAAAATACTCAATACTCATTTATGACATGAGAACATGAGAAGCATAAGCATTGATTGTCAAATCATAATAATCATACATGCCGATAGTGCAGATTCAACTTTTATGCGTCGTTTCATAATGCCGTCATTTCAGGCGTCTATATTATACGCTATACATAAGCAAGCATTTCGTCAAGCAGGCATGTGGGCATATCACCAATCACAATTATCAAATGTATTATCATAAGTAAAAGAAAGGAAGATTTCCCTCATAGCACAAAAGTGAAATAGTATATATAGGTAGTCAATAAGAACTATAAACTCAATTAATAGTGAACTTTATTTTTAATTTTTATTTGTAATGACTTGTTGTCATCCCCAGTCGACTCCGTCACGTCCTTATATTTTATATTTAGCGAGTTTGTTTCTATAACCATATACCTGCTTGCACCTGCATGCATAGGTACGCCACGCCACGCCACTCTGGATTTTCAAGAATCACAATTCCCGTACTACGTTTCCCCGAGAAAAAAACCTTTGCCCCCCGAGTCATGCAAAGTTAGTAAAATATAAAAGCGTATCTGCATTGTGTGGTATCCTATCACTGCGATACATCCAAGTAAGTTAAATAAAACAGAAATCCTAATAATGGATTCAGTATTCAGTCAGAACATGACCCATTCGAAATTGAATAAATGACTATGAAATGACTAAATCACTAAATGCATCGTTTTTGATGCACGTGGTAGCCCACTGTCACTATCCCGTTGTACAGTTTGCAACCCCGTTTTGCGTATCACTAATTAGCATTCGAGTAGGTATGCATGCCCTTGTTGTCGTTATCTTCCTCGCAGCAGCGTTATGCGTTATTGTTATATACCTTCTCCAGTCAACAACGTAGTAGTCGATTTCTGATTATGAGACGTTATCAGCTCAACCTGGCATCACTACCGAACACCAATAATGGTTGTTTAAATAAAGCAATGCTGCTTAAAACCTGGAATTGGTGATTTGTAGCAGGCGGGCTATCTTACAATTAGCTCATGCCGACGTGATAACAAGCGCTCATTCATATTTTCATTTTCATGCAACCGCATGCATGCATGTCTACGCGCCCGCGTAGTACGGCACGGCAGTGACATGTAACGGAAGATATGTACTAAAATTCATAATCGGAAAACTTATCATGAATGAGTGCATATTATTTTTTATTATGCATTTCTTTCCATTATTGCCGTCGGGTACATCATTTTGGACAATTTGTGGATGTCATCGTCCTCATAATCACCCCTTATTAATTTCCTACACTTTAGTGTCTTAAGATGGAATGAGAAATTACTTTTGTTAACGACAAGTGTAAAAGAGCAACAACGCATGTGGAAGTTTACCTTTCCTTGACTTGGTTAAAGTGAAACACTCGTCCACAATTCCACATTAACATTTTGCTTCATTTGAAAGTGTGTAAATGATGATAATATGATATTATATGAATGATGTGATTTGAAGCCTAAAGCTGCATCCATCCTCCAGCCATGAGAGTATGGGAACAAGGCAAAAGGGAACATAGCATCGAGAAAAGAAACTCACCTAAATCCAGTGGATTGACAGAGTGCATTAGCTGTGCAGGCAGTTGTTGTATGACTAGCTGGGAATATATGTAGGTTCACGTTGCAATATGTAATTGTTACAAGTAGAGGTGAGATCCTTCATGGAATATTTACAGCTAAAGTTAGCTAATTAATGCTAAGGGTTCCCTGCTTCATTAGTCGTTAATTGAATTCAGTTCAGTATGTTAAACATCTTATATGATTATTCATTTTATTAGTTAGTCTATGATACTATGATTGTCTTTATTGGGCATGAAATTGAATAATTAGCTGTTTGCAGCTTTTCAGAGAATCAGAATAAAAATATGCTCATCTATGCTAGACGCGATGCAATGGAAACTATGGAGTAGGTGATTAAAAGGATATTCATTCCTGTTCTATAAAGTTAAATAATTTGATCAAGTTATAATATAGTGCTAACTGTCCATGTGTCTAACAACGCAAGGAAGACGCCATGGTCTTCAAGGAGCAGTTTTTATATTATACATCATAATATGACATCACATAACATTTTCTTTTACTAACACATACATGCGTCATTCTTTTCTCTTCGTCGTTTTGTACCTATGTATATGGCAATGTAATGTAGAGAGGACCAAGACAGAGTTAGCCCTAATATGTATGTACCTCTTTAAAAAAAAAACTCCAAAGTTGTGTCCGTCATTTTCCCACCTTTACAATGCAGCATGATTTTGTTGGTTGCTACCTAGGTTCACGCGTTGCTGTAGTAGCAACGCAACGCTCCACACGCTTTTTACCTTTTCTTTCTTAGCAACGAATGCGTTTTTGTTATTGTATTGTACTTTTTGTCAGGGTCTGGTTTTGGGGAATAATGCTCCATGTCCACCAAACATCCACGTAGTAGTAGCGGATAACGAAACGCGAACGTTGAAATCGAACATGGAACAAAGCTCTTCTGCCTGCCTCATCATTCGGTTATTGCAAGCCGAGCAAAGCACTCTACTTTTGACTTTACTATTACTTTACTTACTACTACTCTCTCTGCCCCATCATCACATCACTTATCCTTTGATATTCAATGCTCAAAAAAGAAGATAAATCCCGCAGAGTTGTTGCAATGCAAGTACATATTCTGTAGAAGAGAAGTAGTAGTACCACCACCGAACTGACTGAACTCTCATGATGCCATGCTCTTCTACCTCTACTTCTTACTTGCTAAACCACAATAATGCTCCTTGCCTTCTCACATTGCTTTTTGCCCTGCCACTACTACAATACAAATACAACTACTACCACGTCGTTTTACTTTTCACCTCTCATTTTGTGTTGAACCAGGGACGAGGCAAGAAGAGGACCACATCAAGTTGTAGAGTGAGTGCGTGTACTGGTACTTGTGTGTTTCTCCTTCTGAAAGTGTTGTAATATAAGTAACAAAAATTCTGATTCCAGCAAGCAAGCAAGCCCCTAGTCAGTCAGTCCCTCATTCCCATTCCCCGTTCAACCTGAGACAGTGCACAAGCAAGCCTTTTCCATTTCATCGCAGTGTTAAACGTTGCCCCGTTTTGCGTTGCTTTGGCTTGCTTGTTCCTGCTCGCAAAGAACGCAACTAATCCACGCTTTTACGTACTTCATACACGTCGTGTAGTAGTAAGTAGTAATACAAGTACAACAAACAGCAGCAAAGCAAGCAGAGAGCAGCATCCAAAAGTAAAAAAGTAAGTTGTGTATGTTATGTATATTGGTAATAATGAATGGTAGCATAAGTACAAAGAAAGAACGGCATGTCATCATGAGGCTTTATAACATAACATAACTATTCTTTCCATGCATTCCGTATTCCATGTTATTATCCAAAAGTGTCCATACAAAAAGTAAAGGGTTGGCTGGCCGTATGGCACGCCAAAGCAAAAAAAGCATAGGTTTCATATACGCTACATGACACATGAACGAAAATGGTGAGCTGAGAGGAGAGGTGTGATGATGATGCCAGGCCAGCCAGCCAGACTTTTCTACTCCTCAACTCCACGATCAACCGCTGCCGCTATCGTTCCTTGCCCATGTTGTTCTTTGTGGAGTGGAGGCTCCTAAGTTATTAGATGCATTGCATTGCATGGAGTTATTTGGACAACGAAAAACGAGATCGCATCGTCGGGACGCACGGGAGAAGTTTTAGTAGAGGAAGGAGCGGAGGGAGCATGTTGTTCATGATGATGAAGTAGTTGCACATTTCACGCGTCCTACCAACACCAAAGCAACGTCAACCCTAGCCCCTATGATGCTAGATATATAACAAAAAAAAGCATGAAAAGGGAAAATAGTAAAGTAGCGCCCGACGACGACGACCACTACCACCACCATACCGATACCATACCACCACCACGGCGTATTTAACGTCACAATAATTCCTCTCGTCCAAGCCGTAGCTGTAGTAGTAAAAGAAGACGAGCGTTTCTCGCCCTGCATAATATTATGGACTGGTGGAATATTAAGACAAGTGAGAACTGAAGTCATCCTTGTCGTTTTGTGGAAAAGCGGGGCACGATGAGGAGATGGAAAGGGTAGACGGGGTTTTTTATCATGTAGCTAGCCGTAGCCGTCCGTCCGTAGTCCATCCACATTCTTGTTCACACTTGTTCACAAAAAAGAGAGAAAAACTATAACACGGAGGATCGGTCGGCTGTCGGCTCCTCTCTGCTCCTTGCTGCTCTCATGTATATAGCTTGAAGCAAAAGCATACGGCGTCCTCCACTCCACTCCTGAGATATCCTCCTGATGCATGGAATGGATGGAATAATATAATGCTCAGTCAGACATTCATAGGTACATACATAAGTACAAAATTACGATCATGAAGAGTGGCAGTAGTAGTAGATAGAATAATAATATACATATAGCAAGTAAAGTATAGTGCCAGTCCCACACACCATCATCATCCGCATCTCCATCCATCTATCCATCCGCATCCATCCACATATCCATAGAGGATCACACGCAAGAAGAGAAAAAAAGTATTAAAGAGTGAGGCAGGCTGTGTGAGTGTAGTAAGTAAGTACAGGACGAGCGACGGACGACGGTGGTATGGTGGTATGGTGTATGGTATGGTAGTAGGCAGGCTTATAATATTATTGTATATTTTGTGATGTAAATGAAGAAAAATCTCCAAGTTCGATATATTTGGTTGGAAAAATTAATAACAATGGAATGGGCATAGGAATAGGAATAGTGAGAGAGAAAAGTGCGGACAGTGTGAACCACTTGCTTGCCCGCACTCCGAGTCAATTTGGCTCCTTCTATCACTCTACTCAACTCATCTATCCACACCGTGAAATAAACTACATTACAAATTATTATTACATAATATTTGTTTTCTACTAAAATTCTATCCAAATCATCTTTCGGAGGGCCAGTTACATTTGTCCTTCATCAGCCTGAAAGCCTCCTCTATACATTACACTATCATCATCGCTATTTTATATACTCACTCTCTGGAAACTTTTTTTTTCACATTTTTAGCTTTCAGTAAGCTTTCAGTAGTAGGCTAGTCGCGGAACACACAGTTTTTATGAGCCTCCACACAAGCAATCGTCAGATCAGATCCAAAATCTCATCATCAAGTCATCATCTTGAATCTTGTGAAGCAATAACCGTAAGTTATAAATAATATACAAGAAGTTGTGCGTGAGATGTTGTGATATAGTTTCAAATTGAAGTCTAGCGATACCACTCACAAAAAAAGAGTGGTGGCGTGGTGATTGGTGATGAATGTAAAAAAATCCTTAGCGCGTAAAGCTCTATTCATAAAAAATGCCAAAAAAACGATGAAAGCGGACTATGACGATGACGACTGTCGGTGGTGGTGCATACTCTCCGAGAGAAATCCGATCTGAAATAGGCCTCTTTCAATTATTTTCTAAAGTTAAAATTGTTGGAGTGGAAAATAGAGGTTATTTTGTGGATTTCCTCGCCTCCTCGGCGGTATTACATCCGTCGGGGGCTCATTAGTTAAAAAATCAAATAAAAGTAGAGGGAGTTAGAAACGAGATGAGATTCAATCAGTCAGAGAAGCCAGGTGAGGTTGAGGTGTAGAATTGTGTAATAGTAGCAGTCGGCGGGCAGCGAGCGGGCAATAGGCAGGACGAATGACGAAGATAATATCCCTTTGCATTGTCCTTCGCCCTTCATACGTTGCACGTAACATAAAAGTAAAGTAGGTAGGTACATGTGAAAATAAATGATTCCTTAAACAAGCATGCAGCTGGAGGCAGGGGGGAAGGGGTGACGACGGTATTGTAACGTTATGTAACAATGAGGGTGGTTCCTTCCTACTAGTCACTAGTGATAGCCACCTGGAAACTAACTTGCCTGGAAATGACTTAAAAACGTAACAAGTCTGAACGCAAACGCGACATGTCAGAGCTACTTAATTTTTTTGTTTATATAGAGGCGCGTGTTTCGTTAGCTAGCTGTAAAAAGGGATCCCCCAGTAACGGCATTAGCCCCAAACTATATACTTATTATACTGTTGACTGGTTAGAGAAAGAAAAGGGAGGGATTAATAACATGTTATCCATTTCACACAACCGGCGCAACATTTCTTTCATTGTCGTTGTAAAATCCATGTAAATGGAAACTAGTCTGTCATCACTCATAGTACGATTGAATGTAACGTAGTGAGGAGTGTACTTTGTAATTTTTGCTCAGAACTATTACATAATGAGAGTGACATTTATTGACTTTCAGAAGAGTATTGGACCCCGACGCAATTAGCAAAGATCGGATTGTGATCATAGGCGCTCGCTGGAATTATGCTGGACACAAGAGGAATCACAGTTCATTAAAAAAATACCAACAACTATTATGCTCTTCGGGAAGGATCCTCCAGCTCCAACAATTCCAGTCGAGTCAAAGTCGCGGACTGAACTAGCAATCCGCAAGCCCTTCAAACCTTTCAAGGGTAGAGTCATGGCGAATTCGGTAGCTCGCGGGAAGGGAGAGGATGTGATTGGGGATGGCCTGGAAGAGTCGGACGAAGAGATGAGCACGGAGGGTTCGTTGGAGGAGCAAAACAACAGCAAACTGTCAGGATGCTACTCGGAGTCACCGACGAAGAGGAGTATAACGACGGATGCGAGCACGCTCTCCGCCGACTCGGAGTTGTCAGACCCGTATTGCGAGGAGCCTGTTGAAGACTGCCGCTTGGGATGCTTTCGGCACCTGTTCGAACCCAAAATGCTACTGGAGGATGAGGAGTGGCCGGAGTATTGCGACCTGGAGATGGAATGTCTGGCTTGCTGCATCAAGGCCCCGATCGATGTCATGTACTGCCACGCGATGGACTCTCATTTTGTGAGTTTGTGCGTGTACTGCCTGGCGACTTTCAGACAGGACATACAGCTCCAAGTGCATTTACATCGGGAGCACAAAGTGATACACTGGCATCATAAAAGTCTGGAACGTTTCTACAAAATCCATGAATCTCCGACTAGTTTAATTTGCATGGGATGCAATAAGCTGATTCATGTCACCGGCGACTTTGAGATGGACAATGTTTCCATTGTAAACCATTCGTGCAAGTCGGAAGACGTCATATGCGCTAAATGTGCACAGAAATTTTCCCTCAAGGAGATATCAAACCACGTGCAAACCTGCGACGGGAAAGTTCGTCAAAGCATTAACCCCGTAACACATTTAACTGTCTTCACGATTAAACAGGAGCAACCTGACTACGTCGACTTGGTAAGCAGCAACGAGTCTTCTCCAGTCAAAAAGTCGCCCACAAAAGTCCTTTCTGTTGAACCAGTGCGGCTACGAAATCGTGATAATCGCTGTAAGCTGTGTTTGCAAATAATTTCCCCGAGCAAAACTGCGCAACACGCACTCCAGTGCACAGGTCGCAATATGCAACAACTTCAGCGCCCTGCTGCTGCTGCTGACAACACCAACTCCAGGCTTGCTACTACTACTCCCAACCGAAACCTTGCAAACCAACTGTCTGCTGTGGCGTCCGTCAACGGCACTGACTCAGATCTGGAGCTGCTGCAGCCGCGGACTGACAAGCGCCACTCCTCATCAAGCTCGGCCGGCAACAACAACAATAACAACAACAGCCTTGGAGGCAAGTCATTCTCAGATGTTGGAGCAGGAGGAGGCGGCGGACTCCGTTTCAACCTGAAGACTAGTAGTATATCCACTCCTCACAAATTTAAATCTGCGAATGCACCTCGTCCCTCTAAAGACGCTGTCGTAATTGATTCAAACACGGATGAGCGCTCGCTTCGTGCTAGTGCACCACCACCACCACCTCGACTAGGAGTACCTTCTCCACGACTGCCCCCGCCATCACCCTCATTTAAGCAAAGCAAAGCTGCGGGCAATAATGTGGGAGACAGCTCTTCTTTTATTGCCAAGGCCAGCCCCCCATGCGACGAGGATGAGGACGACGACGACGTAGAGCAAGAGACTGCAGGAGTTTCTCCATGTGATACCACTACACTTCCGGCGACGACAGATGACGGCGGCAAACACGACGACGTCAAGCCTGCGGATATTGTCGGCGATCCACTATTGTCAGAAAAAGATCCTAACAAGCGACGTACCGTGTTAATTAAAGAACTATGCAACTACTTAGAACTGAAACAGAAGGACGAATTGCGAACAAATGACAATATAGACACGAGGACCCGAGACGTGGACATTTTCCGACCCATCAACACACTTACCAGCGACGAAATACTAGAAATTATGGTTAGCAATGCCTGCATGGGGTGCACATACTGTCGGCAAGCCAAAATCGTCGGAGTGGACAGACGCCAACTTGTCATTCATCTGCTGACTCGACACATATGGAATTTAAAGGTTCACGTTGACGAGCTGGCCCAACCTGAAAATGCGCCACCGGGTTCGGGAGGAGCAGTAGAAAGGGATTCTAATGCGGCGGCGTTGGTGAGTAGTAGCAGTAGTGGTGGTGGGGGTGGTGGTGGTTCCACCACGGGAACGGTGGTGGAGAAGAAACCGAGTGTTGCTTCAATTCAGATTGACTGGCCCCAGTTTAAACTTGAACTGTTAGAGAAAGTTTTCAACTTGACCGACAACGTCTTCAACTTTCCTGGCAGAGGGGAGTTTGGCGAGTGTCCGTGTGAATGCCTTCTGTGTGGATGTCACGTCAACTCACAACGACTTTTATTCCCTCATTGGTACAAGGCCCACCCGCAGACGTCCATGAAGTGTTACATGTGTCACGAAAAGTTTCTGTTTGTCGGCGCCCTCTTTTCTCACCTTTGTTTTGGAACTCCTCAACCAGTCATCAAAGAGGAGGACAACGAGGGGGAGAGCAGCAGGCTTCGGAATGGGAGTAATGGCGAGGAGGAGGCGGCCGTGCCAACCGCTGGAGACGACAACGACACCACAGTGATGCTCCGCTACCAGTGCGGACTCTGCGAAAACTTTCAGCTGCCAGGCTTTTTCAGCTACATTGTTCACCTCCGCTCTGACCACAACATGTGCGAACTGTGCTTGCAGCCCTTGGCCGACCAGAAGGAGCTCCAGAATCACATTTTGAAGAAGCACAAACTCAACTACTACTGCTGGAAGTGCAGGATTGCGTACTCGGACACAAACTCCTTCTTTGGCCACATGTACTGGAAACATGGGAATGCTAGTGTGGCATGCAATAAATGTTGTGAAAAGAAGTGGTCCTTTGTATATCACTTTTGTCGTCCACCCACAGAATTCAACTGTGATATTTGCAAGGAGAAGTTCAGTAGACCCATGTCTCTTAAGGTTCATAAAAGGATTCATAGTGGGGAGAAACTCAGAAAGTGTCCTAAACATAACTGCCAGGGAAAGTTTATCTCGAAAAAGCTGCTGGAGAAACACATTGAGCAGGTTCATAACCCAAACAATGCGGCGGCCATGCCAAAGGAGTCGGAGATGAGCAACGAGCTGGACAACGACTCCCAGGAACGCGTGGGGGTCACCGAGGACGATGTCGCCGCCGCCGTCGCCGCCACTGCGCTCGACAATTTTGTAACAACAGGAAGTTCAGCCGCGCCAAATATTATGGAGGATGGGACTGAGCGAGTGCCTCCGATTGGGGAAGGCAGTCAAATGGAAGAGGAGGATCCTTCACACCACAACTTGTCTGTGGACGGAGACGACGGGAATAAATCAGCGGAAAACAGGGTTCAGGAGGAAGATCAGCAGCAGCAGCAGCAAGAAACAAAGATAATCGCTAGCATTCCAGACGAGGTGAAAGTAGAAGTAGCGGACAAGTCTGAAAGTAATGAATTTGTCAGTGAGTCTGCGACCACAGATGAAGTACAAACCAGCGGAGTTGAAGAAAGTGAGTTTAAAGAGTTAATAGTTACACGCTATTACTGATTGTGAGTTTGGCTTGGATGACTCTCATTATTTTTTGCATTGATTGATTTCTAATGTAGTAATTTTTGTTGTTGTATGTGTTCTAGGGAGCGAGATGGACGCGGAGGGTGAAACGTCCTCGGCTGGAGGTGTGGAATTGCAGAGGAGGTGTAGTACTGAGGACGAAGAGAGGAATAGAACGACGGATTCTGAGAATTCTGCACCAGTTGGCTCAGTCATTGGACCAGAATCGGAATCATCAAGACTGGAAAATGGTGTACCGCCACAGCCCTCCTTCAATCCCATTCTGACGGTGGAAGAAGAGGATTTTGGGAACCCAGCATCTCAAGAAGAGAAGGGGGAGCCAGAACCAGAAAAGCCATTCGATATATCTGAATTCAAAGGGCCAAACCTTTCGGAGGACGAGGATGAGTCGGACAGTGAGGAGACGCCGAATGGAGGGGAGCAGGAGAAACTGAGCAGAAGTTCACCGCGAAACGCTTCTGTCACTGATGATGATGAGGAGGAGAAGGAGACAGCTGGAGAAACAAACCCTGATCCTCACGGAGATAATATCATGTTTGGCCTTGGCTCCCCAGACATTTCCAAATATGATGATTTAATGGGAGGTAAGGGGTTCAAACATCAGTTTTATTTACGAGTGACTTTGAATTTGAAGCTGCTGGAACGTTTTGTAAACTGAAACTGTATTGTGACTTGCAGATGTGGAAGAGACCGAAGAGGAAAATCCCATCGAGTCATCCACCACCGGCGGCGGTCCAATGTTCAGCCAAATGATGGACACCACAGTTCCCAGCCTAAACAATTCGACGAAACCAGGGGGTGCTACTCTACATGACGATCTCTCGCTCTCGGAAGACTCCTCAGATGAAGACAACATTCAGACTGCTCCACAAACGGAAACTATCTCTCAGACTGGGGGCCAGGCTGAAACGGCGGCAGTCAAGGAAATGACGACGCTTATGGAGATTGACGGTATGACGAGAGACAGTTATCATAATAAAAACACTGTATTAATTTAAAAATGTGTAATGTACTCGTAACTGGAATATGTTTTCGGAATATTATTTCATTTTTTGTAACTAAGTATTATTTTGTTGCGTTTGTTTGCAGAACCAGTTGCAATTAGCAAACCGGATAATGAACCTATGGTGATTGACTCTCAAGTTAGTGGCGTCGGCGAACTGAACCCCAGCAGCAGCAGCACCAGCACCAGCAAGAGTATTCCGCCAGAGGAAAGCATGTTTGAGCCTGATCTAGTGAGTTCCTTTCCGGACTACAACCTAAACTTGGAGGAGCCCGCTGTTCCAACCTTTGGCGACACTTCCCTCCCAGAGCACATTGCTCGAGAACACGCTTTATTTACGTTGGAGCATGAGCACGACTATGTCAAGAAGATCATGTACAACGCTCCCGGCTCGATGGTTCAGTCAAGTTCGAACGTGGTGGATGATGGTAGTGCTGGCTCGATTATTGGTGTGAGTGACAGTGTGTACGACAAAGCAGTTAGTGACAACGTTGTTGGGGGCTCCCAGCATCATCTCCCCAGTGTCAAATATCACATGCAATCCGGCTCCGCCTCTACTTCCAATTCCCATGTATTAGAAACTCCTCCTGAGAAGCACCATTCTAGAAAACGGACAAGGAGTTCCTCCAGTAGTTCCTCCTCCTCGTCTTCATCCTCTGACAGCTCATCGGGTAGTTCCTCGGGTTCCAGTTTCTCGGATTCAGACGACGACGGTGAGTCGGATGAGGACAATGGCGAACCCAACAGAGCCGACGGCAGAGGGAATCTCAAGGCTACCCTTTATGTACCTTCCAGACAGCAAAATTATTCATTTCACAGTAACTACTCGACTAAAACGCCTTCAAACTTATCAACCCCTCCAGTTAAGCGTGGACGAGGACGTCCAAAAGGTTCGATCAACAAGGATAAATTTGGAATGCCGACGGCAAAGAAATTTCAAGAGGTTCGGAAAGTGGGTCGCCCAGCCGGCTCCCTCAACTCAAACAAAATTGCCAGAAACACTGGGGACGACGCATACAAGCCGAAACGGAAATACAGGAAAGCGAAAGGAAAGATCGGGCGTCCCAAGTCGACCGTCACTGTCGAGAAGGAAATGGAGCCGGTTGATGCCGCACTAAACCCCAATTCGATTCCCGAGTCGGACTTGGAAACTGACGATTCTGGGAGTGAGGAAGTGTTCCGCAAAAAGCAGCTTACAGAGCCCATCAGAGAAAGTGTTCCCGAGTCTGACAGGATATGGACTATTACAAATGAGGAGTACTTGTTGCGACTGTTGCGAGGGGTTGACAGCCTGGAGAAACTGCGCCAGTTGTCCGAGAGTGCGGCTGCGGCTAAAGCTGAAGTGGCAAATGGTCATCATTTGATAGAGCAGAAGGTTAGCTAACTAACATTCAGTCAATACTAGATGGTTTATTATGCTTATCCAACTCACTCAGCAGCTATAATAAATTATAGCCAAGTAGCACGTCTATTTTATTATTCATTCATTCGTGTATTTAATCAATCTGTACTAATCTATTGTATGTTTGCAGGTGAACCGGAGCAAACTTCTTTTAGGTAGGCGAAAACTGCTGCCTTACATTTTTATTGCATTTTTTCTTTTACTTATGTATGGTTTATTGTTTGTGATTTTAACACTTCGAAATTATTTCTGTCCTCCTATTAGACCATTCTACAATGAAACCTGGACACGTTAGCTTGGGTAGCACAATAACCCCAAAACTTCCAGTAGTGGCAAAGTACAATCGTCTTATTCCAGACAAACATGTTCATGCTGAACCAGCGACCCCGCCAATGGTCGTCCACAGACAAGCAAAGATTAAGATTGGAACGGGGAAAGGCGGAGGTCGTGGAAGGGGCAGGGGGAGAGGAAGAGGGAGGGGGGCAACCGTGGTGAAGACTGTTTCCCGTCAGTTGTACTCGTCGTCGTCTCAGTCGGATTATGCTAGGGAAATGTATTCTCATTCCAGCCAGGAGAATCGCAGCAAGCTAGCATCAGCTCACACAACAACAACAACAACCACACCCGGTGCAATAGTTGCAGAAACCGCTGAAGCCGCTGGCAATGAGGATGAAATCTGGTGTATCTGTCGACAGGCGTATGACGGAACCACCATGATTGAGTGCGAGTTTGAGCGATGCCCTTACAAATGGTATCATCTCACCTGTATTGGACTTTCGAAAGTTCCCAAGGGGAAATGGTATTGTAAGATTGATGCGTGTCGGGAGGCTCGACTGAAGGGGAAGCCTGCTACAGATAAACGAAAAAGACAAAGTCAAACTCAGCGGTTAGTGGGCCATTACACCCAATAGGTTTTTCTATTTTGTATTTCGTTATTCATTGCTGCTTAGTCATTCAACACTTTTAGCACTAACAAGTAAGTGTTAGACCTTTTAGTTAAACAAGAAGTTGAGTAACTCCGAAGTATCTGGCCACCCACAATTTGTTCTCGTAATTGGCGTGAAGGACGCTTTACTTTTTTAATGCTTGGGTTGGCACCGAATGAATTGCGGAACTGTCTGCAGAAGAGTGTGACAGAGTGTGCTCGCAACAATTAGCTATATATTTTGCTAATCCAAATATCAAATTCCGTTTTAAAGATTCCCCCAGGCCAATACCCAGCTCTTTAGGGTGCTCAGACCCATTTTCGCCGTGTTCCCCATTTTTTTTATATAAATCAAACTCCAATTTTTGCGTTCCTACGCCATTCTCGGTTAATGAATTTACTTAAAAACATCTCTTCAAAGAATTACCTAACGTTTAGGGTTTTTAAGAAAATGAATTTCTTCATCTTAAATCGACGAGGTTTGTTTCTTTCTACCACGCGATTTTGTTCTCCGAAATCCATGTATTCTTCCTTCCGGGTTCCCTAGTCTCCGCAAGTTTTAATTTCTCTCTTAAGTGACAGTTTTTATTGCTGTGAAGTTAGTTGGCTAAATTGGCACGGGATGATGATGTGTCGCTAGACGTGTCCGCTGGAAGCTACAACACTTACACATCCGTATCCTGATCGTCCTTCAACAAATGCAAGCATCCTTGTTACACAGTAATATTTGAGCTACAAGCATGTAGTACTTGGTTTTTCAAAAATGCTTCAGATTTGACCACTTGGGTTGGTTACACAAGCCTTATTATTATATACTCAGAATGAATTGTCATGCACCTAGAAATTTGTGTCACAAGTGTGTAAGCTCAAGTTCATGTGTACCCATGATATCTAATTATTAAATTAAGAAGTTGTTTTAATAGTATACCAAAACCGAAGCATTCTGTTCCAACCAATTCGATTGCTTTTGAAAATGAAATTCAAATAGCATGGTTGTCTTTTATGTCATAGCTCGGTCGGTGAGCTCAAACTTACTTAGAGTGGATAGGAGATCAACATTTTTAGAACGTGAAAAGTGATGATGACTTGCTTGAGGGGTTTGGTTTTTTGATTTGTAAGTACGGATGAATTGTATTGTGTATATGCGGCAACAGAAAAGAGTTGCTGACCTCAGCATGACATTAGGGTCAACCGGTCTACTAACCTATAACATCTAGCATGGCGTTAGGACGCCTGTAATTGCGATACAACAACTACCGATAACGATACCTTGGGAACTTGATACTGCAGAACCCCCGTCCCTTTCTTATGCAATCCCTTCATATTCACGGAGAAACCCGGAAAGAGTAAAAAGAGAAAGAAACCCATTTTCGGAGGAGAACAGGTTGTTGAAGGAGAGATAAATCAATGTCCGATTTGAGGGGGCGATAAACTGAATGCCGTTTTTAAGTTTTTATTTTAAGTGTTCCAAAACAATAGTTACGACGTTGTAACCACTACTACTACCACACGCCCAATTTTAATAAAAAAAAAACATGATGAATTTCATGGTTTTGAACTCCATGCATGGTTGTAAGAAGTACATCACACAATTTTGCTCTTAACGAAACGCCAGCTGCAGAAGAGGACGTATGAAATATGTAATTGTAATTGTAATGTGTAAAAAGTTATATATATATATATAAAGAAGGTAAAGTATACTAAAAATGTAAGATCATCCAGTTTCAATGAAATGTGTATCAATATTGTCGATATCCAGCGCAATTATGTTCTATCATCGTGTAAATAACTATACCTGAAGTCAAAAATAGAAAATATTATTATAGTTGAACAAATGACATCTGAGAGTGATGGAGTCAAAGTAGAGAAAATGCTTATTGTGAAAATGGTTGCATGCGTCTGAATGAAATGAAACATATTATAGTTCTGTTATTTGTAACATTGAAAGGTATTCATAAATTATAGTTATATATTGATTGATCTGAATTAATAAAAATAAATCAACAACCAACCACTCGACCTTTAGCTGTAGCCAAACTAATTAATTACTACTCACTCATCAACTACTTGCTTCATCATCATAATGCTCCACCCATCCATCCATCCAGTTAATGCAATTTATACACAATCATAATATGCAACAAAGAAGATCATCCACTTAAAATGTCAAGTTAAAAGTTTTTCCTGATGTATGTCATATTTCCACAATGTTTTTCCGAGTACAAAATGATCTCAAATCCCACCAGTGTGATATCACCGCAACCCCAGCCAGACTTATGATGAGACTTATCTGTCAGTCAACAAATTTGCATCCACCTTATCAGATTCTCCAAAACAACCCTGCACCTTCCCAAACCGTAAAAGCTATCTGCATAGGTAATAAAGTGCATAGTATATCCGCATATCGTGCACTTCAGTATCTTTACACACCAATATTAACACCAACCAGGCCACATGATGAGTGATGAGTAAACAAAGTATGCATGCATGTATATAATATGCACTTATATAATTCAACATTTTGAGTGAAATAGTAAAACTGACTTTTAAGCATTTTTCCGTATTTTCCGTCCATTACATATTAGTATCGTCAGCCCCGATCGCTGTTGAAATATAACTTCCACGCGCTATTGGCAATCTGACTGACGGAGACGGATATAAAAATAAATGAGGCGAGGCGAAAGAAAAGACGTTATCATATCATGCATACTCTTTTAACGACTCGCTTTGATCTCTCCGTGCGTCATCATCCACCAGAAATAAACAGGTAAATTGCAGAATAGAAAGAATTAAAAACTTGTCAACAAAATATCAAAAATAAATGGTCGACTTTTTGACTACCGATAAGATTCTCACATTATGAGTAACAACAGTCTTGAGCAGAGAATACAAACTCGATGGATTATAGAGCTAAATTAAAAATTAACTTTCTTTCTTCGCAGTTGTAACTGCCCATCGTACTCATCAGACTCATCATCATGCTACATGCTATTAAGTACTTTGCCATTTTTGAGATTTCTCATGATGATGAGGATGAGGATGATATGAGATATGTAAAAAAGGGCTTCCCTTTTCTAAGAGTACACAGATCACATTTCAAAAGTCTTGTTTCATTCATGGGTGTTGTGTTGTATGCTACTCTGCTACTACTACTGCTCCCACATTTTCACATTATTTTTGCACCTGCTCCTCACTTCTGCAAATCTATATACCTATAAGAGTGAGTGAGTGGATTATATTATATAGATATGGATATGGATAGATACAGTTCGGCGGACTACGGATATATCAAGAAATCAAAAAGACGACGAAGGAGAAGAAGAGATGCAGAGAGAGAGAGACACAGAGAGAGAGAGAGAGAGAGATGTGCAGTCGCCGTTCTGTCTTGAGTCGTGTTCCCCAAAAAAAAAGGTCCCAACTTGACATTTCACTTTTTTTTACCTTCTTGTCTTCATCGTTTATACACATACTCTAATTATTTCACATTCATGAAGTTGATGGTTGCATGCAATAAAGTAAAAGAAGGGAGCCACAACCAATTCGCAATCATACCTATATATCTATAGAGAGAGAGAGAGACAGACAAAGTATCATATAAAAGGTAGTAGTACAGTATAGTATAAAATGATATTCTGATGATATGGATGGTGTGGTCGTGGTGTCTCTTGGTGTGGCTATGTCTGCCTGTCTATATGGCTTTTTGTCGTGGCTATAACGAAATAAGAGAGTGAGTTGAGTTGAGTAGTGAGTTTTCTCTGCTTTTTTGTGTGATTGGTTCACCTTCTAGTCTTCTTCTTGATCATCATATCATATCCGTCGGTTGGTTGGATGGACTACCGTCGTCGTGTCTACCAAACCTCACCAACTAAATTATCATTATAGAAATCATAAGAAGAAGAATCATCATCATTTGGGCTAGAATAGACGAAGAGGAAGAAGAAGAAGAAGAAGAAGAAGTGTGTTCTTCAGTCAGTTCTGCAGTTCTGCTATTTCCTTCCTTCCACTTTTCCACCACGTCTTGGCACAACATCACCACAACTTTTGTATGATATATCAGTGAATCACAGTGTTTGTGTGTGTGTGTGTGTCAGTCTCAAAGAGAATCTCTTTTGCATACCTAATAAACATAATAATAATATGTAGTTGAGTTTTGAGTTGAGGAGTTGATGGTAAAGTGAGTTGTAGAAATTCATATATAAATATATTTTTGGGTACGGAAACCTTGAGAATTTTTTGTCTTCTTCTTCTTGTGAATGATGATATGATGATGGTGGTGGTGGAGGTGGTGGGCAGCTGCTGCTGATGTGATGGTGATGATCGCTACTGACGATACAACACAGCCAGCAAATCCATATTATTTTTATTCCATACGAAAATCTCTACTAATATACCCTTTAGAACATCATGTAGAGTTTTGGTGTGAAAACAGGCAAAAAAGATAAAATAAAATAAAAATAAAAATTTAAAGGTTTCTTTTGGGAGGTGTTACATGTTGTGTGATATTCCATGGTGGTGGTGGTGAGGTTTTAGAGACTTGGTGGACGCGTCAGACGCGTGTGTGTGTTGTGGAGTGAGTAGTGGTGGAGAAACACATGGAGCTACTATGCATCATCTCATCATCGTGCTGTTGGCAGTTTGCTTCTTGCACTTTCTTTAGGCATCTTTAAATAGATTTTGTTGAGGGTTGGCTGGTTGGTTGATGGTCAATGGTGGAGTAAGTCATAAGTAGCAGACGGAGTTTGGTTGGAGGAGATGTTGGAGGAATTTGCATTTGCTCTTTTGGTTTTACTTTCCGTATTCCGTACTACTACTATTAAAGTGGTCGCCTGTGTCATCAAAACGTTGAGAAAAAAGTGTGTAGATCTATTAAAAAGAAAGTTAAATAAAGCAGTCAGTGGTAGGTACTTAAGTGTGTCTTGTTGTGGAGGTTGGTGGAAGTGTGGAGGTGTGGAGGTGACATCAAAAAAGGGACCCACACAGTCAACAGTAGTCCACCAGTAGTAAAACGTAAAACGTCAAATGTAGTAGCTTCAAAATAAGGTGCCTCCACTTCATCATCACACACAGTCCACTAACTCTCCGTGTGTGTGTGTCCGTGTCTTTCTTGCTTGACTCCGTGCGTAGTCTTCTTCGTTCCTTGTTGTTTTGTGTGGAGGAGGAGAGGAGAGGAGGGAGGGAGGGGAGGGTGAAATTAACTACTCCAGTCAACCAGTCTTCTAGCCGAGAGGCTTTATACTTAATTGTTAGTTTGTTGTTTGTGTAGTTGCTTGTGAATGATTGCTGGGAGGTGCTCGGTCATCATAATTCATTCATTCACATTGTCAATTATTTAGTCACCAGTTGTTCATCATTTCATTATATTTGATAGTTGATGTTGACAGGAGAGGAGAGGAGAGGAGAGATACAGTTGAAGTTGAAAAAGTAGTACAAAACTCTATAGCTTTTTTTGGTAGTTACGTTACGTTACGTTCCACACGAGTGGCGATCAGCTGATTAATGTAAGTTAACATGAGTATTTAACAAAATGTGTTTTGTAAAGCCACAATTTGGGAAGGCGACAAAAGTAATTATCATTATTGTTAACTGAATGTGTGTGTCGTTTTGGGTTTCTTTCTTTGTAGATTGCATGAGAATGGCGTTCGATCTGAATATATTCCTTGGGATTCTCTACCTCGCGACGGTGTACGTTGCAATCACGTTAGTCTATGCGCTAATCGTTACTGACTACTTTATGCGGATATGGAAGTCGAAGGAGATTTCGGGAATGCGTCGTGTTCTCCTCGTTACTGCTCATCCTGATGACGAGTGCATGTTCTTCGGACCGACGATTGTTGCACTTGCCAAAAACCCAGATGTTCAGATTTACGTTATATGTCTTTCCTTAGGTAAAGCAATATAATTAAACCACCTTCAGTCAATTTTAATTTAGTATTTTTTTGTGTTTACTTAATTTTTAACTTGGGACTAACCACTTGTTGTATCAATCAATCAATCAGTGCAGTCAATCAATGGAGGTTGGTGGGACCAACTCAATATTAATTAATATTTATTCATTATTGTCAATTTTTAATATTGGCAGGTGATTATGAAGGAATGGGCAACCTTAGAAAGTTGGAGCTCTGGCATAGCTGCAAAAAACTTGGGATTGTGGAAGATAACATAACTTGCTTGAATTATCAGCATTTGAAAGACAATCCAAATGTAATGTGGCAGTCATCCCATATGGCCAAAATTTTGTTACACTACCTAAAGGGACTGGACATTGATACGGTAATTATAAATCCAGTTATTATGGAGCGCGAGTGCAGTACTAACTAAAAATACTGACTGACTGACTGATTATATTATACAATGCATGATCTTTAATAGCTGATCACCTTTGATGATTATGGAGTTAGTGGACATCTGAATCATATTTCAATATTCAAATGCGTCACAGAGCTTATGGAAAAACGGCTTATCCCTCCAAGTATGGAAATCCAAGTGTTGATTTTTTTTACAGTAGTATTGTGGATTACTAATTGGATTTTATTGTGGCTTTTGCTTACTTACTATGCTCTAATTGTTGTTTTTGTGTTTTTGTGAATAGCTTGCAGGGTGTTCTCACTGGAGTCAGTAAGTTGGTTCCGTAAATACATTCTCGGTGTTTTTGACGTTTACCTGTCCTACATGACTAGCAAGTTCATGTATGTAACCAATGAAGGGGGTCGTAGTCTCATTCGGGTAATTATCAACGTCCTTTTTTTTTAAGCTACTACATACTTGTATTTTGATCATATATTTTCCAACAATGCTAATAATGGCACTTTTCGTTCTTTCTGTTTTTTCAGTCCGCAATGGAAGTTCACGTAACCCAGTACGTATGGTATCGCAAGTTGTACATGGTATTTTCACGTTACATCAATGTGAACACGTTCAAGGAGCTACCTCAGGCATTAGAATGTAATGTGGCCAAAAAGAGAAGATTCCCTCTGTTCCGAAATTCTCAACGGGAGAAAGCAGATTAATAATAATTATTATTACTAGTAGAGTTAGAGTAGAGAGCAGCCATGTGAAAACTTCTTACAAAACTTCTTGTTACCGAAGTCTCTTGTTAGTAGGAATGTAGGTGGTTTTTGGGTTCGAATGCTTTTTCTACTTGGTACCTAACGACGCGCAGTTAAGTTTAGATAGTTGTTGTACATTGTGGAATACACGTACTTCTTATGTATTATTCAGACAATGTGATTAAACATGCATTTAGCAGATGTACTGCCAAAGCTGGACAATTAAGAAATTTCTCCTTGAACATTCAATCAAATAATAATCGCAGAAAATTATTAGACAGGTACTTATTTACTGGTAATTTATTATTATTATTATTCACACGTTATTATTGCTAATAGGATAAGTGTGTACAAGTTAAAACAGTGCAATGAACAATTAACCTCAAACATAAATGGTGCATATACATGTAATGATGCTAATTACTCTTACTGTGTAGTAGTAGTTGGTATTCCAATAATCAATCAACCGTCTTTTTGTAACAGCCAGCAATCAAATATTATTATGATCTATCAATCAAATAGATCTCGTTTTATCAGTTGTGATACATGTGATGTTGCAAATACCATCATCACGTATTTGTTGTAATCCATCTTACAAGTTGTTCTAAAAGCTCCACCTCCACCCATGTTGTCCTCCTGAGCGTGTGTATAATAATAGCCTGAGCGGATTGATGATGAACAGACTCGCAGCGTTCTGCTCTCCGAAGTATATTATATCATTGTTTATTTTTGTAAATTATAAACTCAAACTATTATAATTTTTTTTGTGCTATTATTATATTATCCGATTCGCGCAAATCCGGAATGTTCGGAGTATACAGTCAGCTAATTATCACTTATATTCATATAGGCAGCGTCTAACAAGATAAGTAGGTAGTTAACAGTATTCAATCAATTTCAGTTTGCACTGTAGTTTTTTTTTTGCAGTTGTTAGCTAACAATTGCTGGAGTTGCTGCTGTTTTGCTAAAAAAAAAGAAGAACCTTTCAATTACACAACGCTCAAAAGTTATATAGTATGTACGTACGTAGGTATATATTAATATGGTAATAATGGTACACGCTCAGTCAGTGTCTGCGCACATTCGTCGCAAAAAGAGACTAACTACTTGTTCTTGTGAGAAAGTGAAGTGAGTGGCAAGTGATACGACGGGATCATGAAGTTGATACGATCTGTAGTCATACTTACTGTTATTAAAAACCCGGTTCTCTCAGCTTTGTTATTAAATATCAATCAATTATCATCATCCTAGTGCTCGGTCGGAGCCGGCAAAGCTCGGAGCCAGCTCTGGCTCGGCTCTGGCTCTGCTCGGCTCTGCACGGCTCGGCACGGCTCTGAGCTTTCTTATCTCTATTTGCGATAACGAAAGGGTCGAAGAAAAGGGTCAAATGCTCATTTGCATATTATCGCGATAAGGAAAAGGCATACATGTTAACGTATGCATAATATACGTGTGTATGTATTTGTGCGCTTGGAGGGAAGCTCGGAGCCGGCTCTGGCTCGGCTCTGGCTCTGCTCGGCTCCGACTCGGCTCTGCTTGAGTGAAGAGCTCTAAGCTCGGCTCTGGCTCGGCTCCCTTTTTCCGGCTCTAGCTCGGCTCTGCTCGGCTCCGACCGAGCACTA
>JAANSN010002458.1:0-24001 GCA_036850665.1 Dicranocentrus wangi | reverse complement strand
AAAAATAAGCGTTACGGATGGACAGACAGACGGACAGACGGACAGACAGACGGACATGGCAAGATCATAAGCTCGTCTTTGCTTCGCAGCGAGCTAATAAAGGAAGACAAAAAAGATAATTGAATAACTTTACCTAGGTCAGAGGTCAAAGGTCAAAAGAACAAAATGCAATATCTCCTAAGCTAATTAGAGTCCTTGAATTCTGACAACGCCAGTGGATGTATAAAATGAAAGAAGCTAACATAACAACTTTACCTAGATCAGAGGTCAAAATAACAAAAATGCATATCTTCTAAGCTAATTACATTTCTTAAATTTTGACAACGCCCATTGATAAATAAACTTAAAATAATTGAACAACTTGACCTTTGACCTATATAAGTATGTACATGGAACATCAATAATCTGATTGCAGATTTTATTTAGAAGTGGTTGTAACCCTCGCATCCCATACCTACTGTACGGAATACACTGAGTTACTCTACACGCACTCATCTCACTCGCGACAAGAAGGATTTAGGACGTTGGACTGCGAAGGTGAAATAACTCATCTTCTCCAGGATCATCACTCGACTCATACACCACTTTGGCAGGCTCTTTCAGTCTTCCTGCTAGTGTGGTAATTTCTGAGTCTTTCCTTCTCACTTACTTAATATTTCTACGTTTCAATTTGATTCAATTTATTCTCTACAATAATAAAAGTTTGCGAAAGTTTGTTAACAAAACACAAATAATCTACATAATCATCATTACTGCTCTCCCACATTTAACGCTATTTCGCGTCGGACTCTTATACATCAAAGATAGAAGGGGTGTTACAAATGGTGCCGTACCATGTGGTTTCTGAAAGCTAACTTTTCAGTCACTCCAAGTAGTGAAAACAAATCCAGCGGTGCTGTTCGATAGCAAACTCTTTCGGTGTTCAGTGATCCAATTATCAGTTGACCGGAGACAGTTCAGTTTTCAAGGTGTGAAGCAGTTCGTTACTCAGTTCCGTCATGAAGCCTACCAGGTCATCACCGGAATTTGACGCCTTCTCGTTCCTACACTCCCAACTCTGGCTGTTCATCCTTTCTCCTGTCTTTGGCTTGATCATTTGATCATCATCCATTATCTCTACACACAAGCTCAACTTCTTTATGGATACTTCCTCCCCGCAAGAATTAATCCACCCACAACTCAACCTACTATACCAACAGTATATAATCACCATACCGCCCAGTGTCACCTTGTTCTCCTTCCAGTCGAGGAAACTCCAAGCTACAGACCCTCTCTGCCGAGATTCATCAACTCCAAGCGGACCTGGCTAACCTGACAGCTAAGTTTCAAAGTGACCTGGCAGAAAACCAAAGGGGCTTGAGGGGATTCACCGAATACGTAAACGCCCGTCATGATGTCCGCTATAACAACACATCCACCAATTTGGAAAGGTATTTGCAACAAATCGATCAAATATATGCAAAACTAGAATACCAAGCGAAGCAGCACACCGACCTGCTCGAGAGAGTAGAAGGGGAATTCGAAGATATGGACCATTTGCGTCTCGTCGTCGACGATTTCCTGACTGGGGACAAGCTTACCCGTGAGTTCATGGACAAGATAGTGTCCGCCGTTCTGTGCCGACTTCCACACTTACAACCACCCCAACCACATTCTGTTTGTACCGTGCAGCGTACTTCACCGATATCACCAGATTTTGCATCAGCAGCCACCCAACTTTCTCATCCCCATGGGGCTTCCCACAGGCCACCACCTCCAATCATCCCGGCTTTTTCCACCGTACCAAGCAGCATCCCTTCACAAAAGTTTGACAAAAAGTATGACTGCCGAATTTTTCTTAGAGGAATTGGACCAGTACCTGGTCGCAAAACGAATTCCCCGTGAGGATCGACTGTGTCATCTCAGTGCTGTATTCGGAAAAAAGATAAAGAGCTGAATCTGTGGTGGCAACGCACCAGGCTTCAGGCGAGGACTTTTGTTCCCACTTCATGCGGATGTATGGTTCTGAATCTGACCACACGGCATCCCTCGAAAAATTACTCCGTCGGCGTCTGCAACGTCACAAGCCATTTGCTACATTTGCAATGGAAATGGAATTGGAGTATTTAAAACTGCACAGGAGCAGCACTCATCATCTCGACAACCCAAAAATCATCATGGACTTCGTTTCAGCGAGAGCATTGGCATCTTTGAAACCTCATTTGCTGGCTTCCCACGCCAAGGACATTTACGAGCTCATCCAGATCGCTCAGAAAATAGAAATATCAACATCACCTAAAGTTCAAGGACAATACGCCCCTCAACAGAGGACAAATATATCAAGCCCAGAAACTCGGCCCAAGTCGCCGGCCGGTCTCCACTTTCAATCAAAATCAACCTACCCCAATCAAGTAGACAGACGACCACCGTCCCATCCAAATGCGAGACCAGCTGATAACAAGTCTTCTCCGCCGAGACCCAACTCTTATCCTCATACACCTTCACATACCAAAGACAGAAGGATGAACAACACTGTAAACACAGCCACAGTGTAACCTGAAGAACAAGAAGAAGCATTATCAGAGCCCAGACCTAGACCATTATTTGTGCTGAGCAGCCAGACCACAAGTGATAACAAACCCGTCTTACCACTTATCTCCGTTAATTTAATCGCTGCTGAAAAAGTTAATCGTAATCCTCAGCGCGTGACAGGAAAGTGACCTCCCAGTACTTGGCAATCCCAAATTATGGAAACAATCTGACGTGAAGATGTGGAAGAAAGGACCAGTCTAATTAGCAGATGGATCTAGTGCTACTCCGGCAGGCCACATCAACTACAAATTTAAATTAGGAAACAAACTTTTAATCATGTATTTGCGATTACACTTGTGATTACACCATGTTATTAGGAATGGATTTCCTCCGCAATAGTGGCATGATTACGAACTTCCCCCTTATGCAATTTTGGTATCGTGACAACCCATAACAGAAATTTGACTTTGAAGTGACTGATAAGGTTGCCACAAACATCCATTCCTTTGAAATTCTGGAGCATTGGCAAAACAAACAAGTCCGAGAACTCCTGAAGCACTTCCCCACTGGTGTCGACTCCCCCCCAAATTGGTTCAACAGCCGTCATTGAACATGAAATCAATGTGACAGATGACACTCCGAAGCAAATCAAACAGTTTCCCATGAGCGAAGAGAAACACAAGATTCTCGAGAGAATTGTTGGTGATATGCTACAACAAGAGCTAGTTGAAGAATCCACATATCCTTATATCCTAACAGACGGATTTCCTATGAGGAAAATCGCCGACGTACTACGTCTCCTTTCATGGCAAGTGAAAGGCAAGTTCTGGCAAGTGAAAATGCGGGACTCCGATAAGAAATTCACCGCCTTCAAAACACGCAAGGGACTGTTTCAATATACAGTCATGCCACAGGGTCTCGAAAACAGCCCCGTCACATTCCAGAGACTTATGAACAAGGTATTAAAAGGTATGGACGCCTACGTATTTGTTTATCAAGACGATATACTCATATTTTCTAAAAGCATCTAATGCACATCCGCATCCGCTCAGTTCTTAATAGACTAAGAAGCGCTAATTTGACCATGTCCTCCTCCAAATGTCAGTTTGGTAGAGAAAAAGTGAAGTTTTAGGCCACATTATTTCAACTAGTGGCATAGAACGCAACCCGGACAAGGTTTCCGTTATACAAGACAGACCTGCACCAACATCGAGACAGAATTTAACAAAATCTCGGCGCAGTCTGCTGGTTCCGCCATTTCATCCCAAACATGGCTAACCCAGCTCAACCACTATATGATCTACTAAGCTCGAAACGAAAATACCAGTGGACTGAGAATGCGCAACACGCATTCGTTAATCTGAAGGAAATTCTCACCACAGATGTCATCCTGCACGACCCCGACTTTTCCAAGGAGTTCATAGTGCACACTGACGCAGCTCAACACGAAGTTATCCTGCGACCTCGACAAGACTACCTTGCTGCACCAGCAGCAGCTCCACAACAACTGCCTTCACCTTCTGCACACCTACCCTGACCAATTCTGCGAAATCAAAAGCATTATTTACAAGAAGCTGAAGAACAAGAAAATTGTGCCTGTTATTGCTACAGACCTGCGCACTGCTGTACTCCACACCCTCCACGACGCTCCTCATTCGGGTCATTTAGGAGCAGAGAAAACCTATCAAAGGCTAAAAACTCGTGCATTCTTTCCTGACATGAAAACGTATTTACAGGAATACGTGAAATCATGTGACCTTTGCCAACGTAATAAGTACGACAACAAAGCCCCTGCAGGAAAGATGGGCATCAAACCGATCACCTCACCTTAGCACACAATCTGCGTTTACTTAATGGGTCCCTATACGCAATCCACGACGAATTGCTACAGTTACATTCTTGTGGCTGTAGACAGTTTTAGCAAATTTGTGGAAATTCACCCACTTCGAGACGCAGCCGCCAAAAGCATTGGTAGCACCCTTGCCGTCCGTCACGGACAATGCGACGTCCTTCCGTTCCGGCCTCATCCAACAGTTATGCAAAACCTGGAGCGTGAAGCAGGCGTTCTCATCCGCGTACCATCCCCAGACCAATGTCTCCGAGCGTGTCAACCGGGTCATCAAACCCAATCACATCTAGAGGGTCTCCGCCACACTCGCTGGGCGGACAAACTACCCCTCTTTCAACTAGCCATCAATACAGACCAGCACGACAGCACCGGATTTCCGCCGGCGCAGGTTATGTTCTCTCTGAGCGATGATGAAAGTGATTACAATGATAACGACTCTTCCGAGTCACATGTTTTGTTTTCCCGATTCTTTAGGACTTGGACTTGGACATATTCTAAAAATAGATAAAAATAACGGATTTCATGAGATTGCTTGGGAGCGAGTCTTCCTCATTGGACAGCACATTGTCTGCCACAACTCAGGTCAGTCACATAAATAGGAAAAAGAGTGACCACTAGGGTTGATTTTCTGTCATTGTGAATTCATACTTCAGTCCACCACTTCCCACAGATTTAGCAGATCTGTAGTGAATTGAAGTAAACCCGGAGCAAATTCTTCTAGGGAGTCCTAAGCTGTTCTACTAGGTAGGTGAAAAACCATTTAAACCATATAATACGTTTATCTAAATTTCTATATATTTTGGGGGTATTAGGGAAATCTTAAAAAGTTGATAAAATATTAAGTATAACAATTTGTAAATTAATAGCTTCCGTTGAGCGTAACGCTGGGAGGTAGGATTGTTCCACAGGAAGATATTGGCACTAAATTATTAGTGGTAAGAAATATTTAAAAAACTGATCTCAAAATAAACTAAATTGTATATAAGTATGCGGTGTGTGTATTGAAAAGTGTCTGCAAACTAGTAAATAGCGTTTCGGATTATTTCTTATTATTGTAGCCACCGGGATCCGGTCGATAAGTGCACAATAAGCCACTCCGGCGCGACCTCCAGTGCCTATTACTGCACAAAGGGATCGAGCTCCAGCGACCTTCAGTCCCTATTACTGAATACAGGGCTTGACCTGCAGCCACCCGCAGTCCCAGTCTCACGTACCACTGGAAGCGTAGCACTTTAAGATCCCGTTTTCATACCACAAAAGTGTAAGTAGGGATTTCATTATTTGACATTGTGGGGGGCGCACAGAGTACCTAAATCACTTCTGTGAGGTGATTGTTGACTCCAACAGTTTGAGGGTGAACTTTGGATGTGGCTCATAAAGACACTCCAAAGGGGTGAGCCTTATTCCTGAGTTGGGATTTCTTAAGGGAATCATAGAAAACAATCAAAGTTAATTAAAACTGCTTAGGCCCACAGATCCCTCTTATTCAATTTTAATGAATTTTTACATAGATCTCTGGGGGGGGTATAAAAAATAATTTGTTTTGTATTTAGTTAATTCTTTTAAATAATTAATTGACTCACGATAGAATTAATTGCTATATACGGTCCAACTCAAATTGTACTAATCGTCAGTTTTTTAACTCAAAAGGTGAACGTTCATCAGAGTCTTATGATATAAATGCGAGGTACATGAGTAACAATTTTGGCCAAAACCATAAATGACTAAAAGAAAATAAATTTTCCCAGAATCTTGTTTTTATAATTTAATTCTGCTCTTAGGGTCTTTTGTATTGCGATTATTTAACTCGTCGTAATTTTAATTATCATATAATATTATAAATCATATTCTTAGAGTGGCGATTTTATGCATAGTAATACTTTTACCTCATAACCCTTTACCTTATTTTTTCACAAGGATATGCTCCAGCAACCCTACAGTTTCAATTTGTTTCAATTTATTCTCTACAATAATAAAAGTTTGCGATTAACGTGTTAACAAAACACAAATAATCTACATAACTAATTATTGCTCTCCCACATTTAACGCTATTTCGCGTCGAACTCGGGCAGTACGCCTCTCTTATGCATCAAAGATAGAAGGGGTGTTACAAGGAAAAAAGGAACTTGCCGATGAGAAGATGCAATTGTCTATGCGAGATAGTTAAGTTACAATACTTGCAATTGCAGGAAAAACCATTCATTTCAATCAAATGCATCTATCAATCTCCTCATTTTCATCTTTATTGCACACACACACACACACACCACAATAATAAGTATATGGCTTCCTGTAACGAAAAAAAAATCCGCTCTCGACATGGTTCCTCCTAAACTTCTTTTAGCGCCCTGCAAGTAGAACACATACGAAAATCTTTGTTTATCAGGAGTCATAACATAACACAGCCTGCAGGCCATTTTATAATCAAAATCAACCTCTCCATAGCGCAATAAAATGGATCAGAATAATATTCAGAATCACAGGGCCGCCGCGTAACTATATACATCCCATGATCCCATAATCCCATCCCTTTTTGACTGGGAGGATATAACGGATCAAGAACATATCAAAGTGTGCAAAATGTGCGCATCATTTACGTGCCCATGATGATGACGGTGGTATGGTGGTGTGGAAGTAATCAACCTTGAGAAAACAGTGCCAAAATGCCCCACGCAAAAATCCATCTCGGAAAGGGTTTCATCCTTTCGTCGTGGTTATCAAAATGGAAAAATCTAAAACATTAAACATAATAATAATAATATCCAAAGAGGAACAGAACAGACCTCTTGTTTGTCGGTATGGAAAACGGGAAGTACTTTAGAAATTGCTTCTTCACACGCGAGCCCATATTTACACTCTGCAAAAAGAAAAAAACCTGAGACGACGACGCGACGAGATCTGAGATTACACTAATTTGTATTTATGCTCCCCTTGCGGTTTTCTGCTAGTGACGTCAGTGACGTGTTTTCTAATTACGATTATGGGTTATGATGAGATGATGAAGGGTAATGAAGTCTCTAATGCAACTTGCCGCGCCATGCGATGCACCAACCAAGAGTTGTGTATTTTTGAATTAAACTTGAATGAAACCAAGAGTTGTGTATTTTTTGACAATTGTAAATGAAAAGTCAATGTCAACCAAGGAATATTGCTCGATTTTTATGAGACAACGGTGGTTGAGAGGAGAGAAGAGGAGACAATGATTGCGGACTCACTGACTCACTGACTCACTATGTAGAGTGGTCACTATGGTTCAAATTTCCTAACATTCATTCATACTGTCTTCGTAATGAAGAGGAGACAATGATTGCGGACTCACTGACTCACTGACTCACTATGTAGAGTGGTCACTATGGTTCAAATTTCCTAACATTCATTCATACTGTCTTCGCAATCCCATTTAGATGGGTTAGCTTGGAGTTTAGGAATGCCCATTGTCTACCAGTTTTTCTTACTCCGTACCAGTTGTCAAAACTAGGCTCTAGTGGTAAGTTAGTAAGTTAGTAAGTTCACGAAAAGTTACGTAAATTGTGTAAAGTCCGATATGAGCCTTGATAATAGGAAGGGAAAAAATATGTAGAGCGTGGATCACACCTTTTTTCCCAATTTTGGGTAGGAGGAGATAAGCAATCATCTATTTCATCCAATTTTCTTTTTTCGAATGTGCTAACCTAGCCCGGTTTCCCTGTCGCAATAACAGCTACCAGCAGCAGCAGCAGAGCAGCTATGGACATACTTCACCTCATCCTTTGACCAAAAAAGAGATGGTTTTCTTATCACCTTCCTTTTTGAACAGGGACAGTGTAAAAGTAATGTAGAAATACGGTAAAGATTTATTAATGTTGCATGGCTAACAGTTATGCATTCTCAGTTCTGTCTTTTTCCCCTCGTTTTTAAGACAGCTAGCTAGCTCAGAATTACTGCACATGATGTTCCTCTTCTGCGTGGCGAAAAAAAGAAGAAAAAAAAGCCAAGAGCAGTGAATCCAAAAAGTCAGTAGTAGTGATACGCCGTGTAGCCGCCGTATAGCCAACACGTTATTATCAACATGTATCCATCCAACCCTCCAACGGGGAACCATCATGAATCATAATTTTCTTTCAAACATATCACTCCTAACTATACACACTATTTCTCATGATACTCAAGGGCATCGACATTCCGCGTTATGGATATATACGTGAAAAAAATATTAGTCCTAATATATGTCGATCCCTATATATATACATTTCCTCAGAGCGCTACAGGGCTGACCCGTGTAAAAAGTATTTCTTTCTTACGAGAAAACGTATACTATAGTCATAATATATCACTTCACAGCATATTTATCCACCATCCAGGGCCTTTTTTGAATGAACAAGAGATTCATAAATCATTGTTATAATGGGCGATAATAATAATTACGAATTTCGCATTTCACTATCGGAGAGGGAGGACCACAAATTCACATCCACATGATAACGATAATCATCCAACAATACGGGGGAATTGATAAAATAAATGAGAACACAATTCTCTCTCTCTCTCTACACGACACGCTTTTTCTCCTTCTTTAACGTCATCTCACGTGTGTGTGTGTGTGTGTGTGTGTGTGTGTTGGGGCAGTTGTCTTAAAGGAATTTTTAACTGGCTTGTGCGCACTCTCAGGTTCGCATTCAATCATTGCAGTCCTTTCAATCCTTTCAGTCCCATAAACTACGACTGTGTGGTTAGTCTTTTGATACACACCAAAATATTTAACGATAACGCTAATATATGACCGGTAATAATAATGACTGCAAAATAACAAAACGTAGTAATATATTATCTCCTCTGCGAATCTGTCTCAGCTCACCAGCAGCAGCACAGCTCAGGCGAAGACAAAAAAATATTATGCATAATATGTAATATGAATTTTCTGGAAATATGAAACGATCGAACAAAGAATATTATGGAATTCATGAATGTGGAGAATGCGCGTGAACCAACAACGACATTGCATTGATGGTAGTTAGTATAGTATTTGACCTTGTGACTGCCTGCGGACTAGTTCACATGTTTTTTATCAATTACCTGTTACTATTGATTTCACGTTTTATGAGGGCTAAATAAGAATTATCATATTATTATTAAATGTGTAGTTACTTAGAGACTTAAGAGACTTACACTTGACTCACACAAGAAATACTTGCTAATTTGTGAGCTCTTTTATAAACCACCGGTTCAAGTAAATCAACCAAGTTCCGTAATTGTCATTTGAACCAATTTGTTTATAGGAACAAAACAAGATTTTGATATACCTACGCAAGTTCACGGTTTGCGAGCATTGAGTCAATTGAGCATGACAGGATTTCATGGTACATTTGGTACAACAACGAAAATGGTAAACAATTTTCTGCTTAATTTTAAATTAGCCTTGAAAATTTTCTTGCTAAAACTATAGCTATAGCTCAGAAATGACTGTTGTTCTCACTCTGACTGACTGTTGGTTTTTTGTCCAACTACTCCCTGATTTCAATCGAAGACAACTAAGGGCTGTACGTACAACTTTGTTCATTTACACTTACGATTACGATTACGATTGATGACTGAATCTTTTTTTTAGCTACGACATACAACTATTATTATTATTATTCGTAAGTATCATTATCATTACGTCCAGTTTGGAAAAAAATGTGTGCTGTGCTGGCGTGTTGTATCCTCCATCTAACATCGCGTTTTATTGTTGTTGTTGCATTATATAGATCAAAAATGACTTGCAAAAGGGGCAACCTTTAATACGGCTCAACGATCTTGGATGAACAATTCAACACTCACTACAAAGTCAGAGTACTACTTAAAGTACTCAATAGGCAGGTAGTTGCATCTCCTTACCATAAAACTTGAATTAAAAAGCTGTTCCTAAAAAGATGACGATCATCTTTTAGTGATTATGATTGTGCTGAAGATGATGCGTCAATTCATGTCTGCCAGATTAAAAAAGTAAGTATATTTTGAATACATTTTTTTTTATTTCCCAGTGTCAAACAAGTAGCCATCAATATTGAAAGGTGAATAATAACTAATCACTACTTCACTAAGGAATGCGCTGCAACTCATATTTTTTTTCTTCAAATAAGCATCCTGCATTTTCCAAGACTCATTCCAATCTGACAGTATAGGATAGTATGTGAGCGAGAATTTGGGTAGACACTAGACACTATAAAGACTTGTAAAAACTGGCATTTTTCTCTCCATCCGTGAATGAATGAGGCATGTGTGCAAAAATGTGGTAAACTATTTGATAATATAACAGATGAATATAAAAAATTGGCTGCTTCTATGGAATTTGGGCACAAAAAGCAGGATATTATTACAGAAAACAACAAAGCATTTTTTTGTAGCTAGGAAAATCGTGTTGCCAATGAACGATCACGAAGTGGTAACAGTCACTATTTATGCTATGCTATGCTATGTATGTTAGGTATTTATGCTAGGTTTAGTAATTGCTGGAGCACAATTATATAGTATAAATTATCCGTTCAGGTTACAAAGTAGATGACAAATCATTTTATTACCTGTCGATACCAGTATCGTGTCTTGTGCTTATTATGCTGTCAATAAATCTGTCATTTTCTCGTTCAAGCTCTTCGTTCTTCTTTGGAGAATTAGCACGCATCTTTTAATTTGATCAGGTTAATGCAATTATCTTTGTTAAATAGCCGTTTTGAAATATTAACTACAGACGACAGACAGGTAACTGGGGGAAATTCGCAGAGATTTAAATCTCATGATGCATAGAAATAATACAGTATTTGCATACTTTTTTTTTCTTTTTGTGTTGTTGTTGACGGTGCTGTTTGTACTTGTATTTGGTATTCAAAGCATGTCATAGTGTCCCAAGCAGATGTTTATCTATTCATTAGACGGGAAACAAATTGGCGTAAATTTGTCAGTTGTGTGCGTTAGTACAAACACTACAAGTACAAAAGCAGCAGTCCGAAGACAACCTTCATTAGCGACTAATCATTATGCAAAACTAAGGCTTATGTTGGATGAGTGAAAAATTTATTTGAATCAAACTTGAGAATTTGATCCAGACAAGTAGATCTTTGAAGTATTATACAAAAGTTAATTTTCTCCATTAGACCAGCATGGCAAACTCTGCAACTTTCAGAAATACGCAAGATGACGGTCTAGAAAAAACGATTTAATTGGCAATTGGCAATTTAGAATGAAATATTGATAAATTCCAGGTATACTTTTTTTTATAAATATATTATGTCAGGTAGATCCAGGCATACTGTGTGTGCATCACGCAGCAAAGTAGTTCTCAAAGTCTATTACTTTATTATCATACAAAATATTCCCTTAATGACATGGTCTGGTTCTGGTGGTGGTGGTGGTATCACCGTCGTCGTCTTCGTCGTTCGAATTAACTGGTTTCATTTTCAATGAACCATGAGCCACATGTTTTTTTTACCTACTCAACTCACCCAGGCGTGCACTCCCATTTGCATAAAAGTCATGGATATGGATAGTGCTGTATTATTATAGCTTCTTCTTAATATTATTACGTGTATTAAACTCTAATCGTAAATCTTTTGAGATGGGAATATAGACCGACACGTTACGTTTACGTTTGATATTATGAAATGGAATGAATCAATCTATGCTTTTTCCTTGTAGAAAGCAGTCTGGCTAGATAATTGTCGTGATTAGAAAAGTTAATAGCGGAGCTGATGGGATCAGTGTGAAAAGTAGGGTGTTCAGAAAAAGTTTCATGTTCAGCCTTCTTGTGTTGCTCTCTTGCTAAATGCTAAATTATTTGACGTTGACGTAAACTCTCCTGATGATTGACATTCAATGAGCAGATAAAAATTCCGAAATTTGCATAAACCCTTAGAAAAACTGAATCCGGAGACATTCATTATGGATTCACCTTGCGATGGATAGATAGATCGATAGATGGACTATCTATGAGCATGCAATTGATGAAGCTGCTGCATGGAATGCCATTATTATCATCAATGATTCTATTCCCGGAACAAAAAGGTGTAATTGAAGGTAGGCCGTTTTGCCTACGTTTTTGTCGATCAAAATCAATTGTTTTTCAATAACGGCCAATTGGGACTGCAATAAAAATAATGAATTCAAAGTCATTAGGAAAATGTTGATGCCTTTTGGAAAAATTGAATGCAACGGCTAATGGGCTTGGAGCGCCCATTGGAAATTACTGGATAATGAAGCTTAAGCCGATAGAATCATAACACATAATTTAGAAGAAGATGAGACAATAACAAAGGAAATACTTAATGACAATCCATGATTATTTTTCAATCTCAAGGTCGACTGTATCGATTTTTCCATCTTTTGCAATTTTGCAAGGGAATAAGGAATAATTTCCCATCAGGAACAAGGGAATCCTCAGGTATTAAATCATTAAAAGTAAGTCATCATCACATGAGCAACATGAGCATTCGTCGCGTAATGAATGCTCATTCAAGTCAACGCAACATATAGGCCAAACTGGCCAAACTGGCCAAAGTAGCAGTAGTAGCAAACAGCAAACCTTCTAATTAGTAAAATCTCAAAGGTAGAAAAGTAATCTTGAAATGATTAGTAGTGAATGAGAAGCAAGATTGCTAATTGGGACGGACGTGCAGTCCAACCAAGTGAGTTCATGAAACCTCTCACGGTTTCGTTTCGTTTCGTTTGGAGTAGCTGTCTGCCTGCCCAACAAAAAAATATTAAACGATCAAGGTCACTCCTCGCTCGCTCACTCGCTAGTTTTCTGCCGCATAGTTGAGAATAACTATGGCAAGGTTGGAGTAGTGAGTGACTGACATGTGTACAAAATCCTGAACTTGCATGTGGAAGTGGAAGCTTCACGTATTTGAACACCTGCATCACCACCACCACCAGTCTTAACATCTTATACCGATTGTTGTGCATTTAATGGGATAGTCCATCGAACATGAAGCCACTTGAGAATGTTGTCGATTTGTCCAAACGTAAAACTGGGTGACTGGGTGATTTATACGTAAGGCAGGATCTTTTACTTTTGGAAGTTTTTGGAAAATCAGGGGTTTGGGTTCTCGCATATATAATCGAAAAGAGTCACAACTCTTGCAAGTTGATAAAATCCCATTTAAATAAATTTGCGATAAAAATCCTATTCTCCCAATTATTCATTCACCAGCGTAAACACGTTCAGGAAAAGTCGTGATATTCAAGCTTTTCTTTACTTTTTGTATAATTATCATTTCTGTCGTGTCTGGAATGTGTAAGTTGTCCTACAACTTTTGAATTTATTGAGTGGTACATCTCTCCATCATCGGGTATAAACTCCACGCGGTAATACGAGTTGCCTGCTGGGAATACTGTTGTGATCTCAGGTGTAAACGAGAGAGTTACTCGTTGTTACGCAAAAAATACTCCTTTCGCGACTAATTAATTGTCACCCAAAATTTGCAATTAAAGATTATAGAGGGCAGTCACCGTAAATTTTACCGCGTAACACAGTTTCATGTCCTGTCATCCTATCTGGTTGACAGCCGAAAAGGTTTCTGCACAATAACCTGTGTAGATTGTGAACAACATAGACGTAATTTTAACGTGTACACCTGACCTTTGGCAATGCCTTTACCTTAATAACTTAACTGTATGAACCCGGTTCTTAGAATTAGAAACTACCCGTTAAAATTTAATGTCACATTCTCGTGTCACCTGCATAGTTCTTAGTTCTCCACTTTAATTAAGATTTAATTAAGGTAATTTGTAGCGTAGCTGCGCTCAATTCAATTTATTCATTTTGTTCGATGGGCTAAACCTGCGGAGGTAAAATATATTTTTACAAGGCAAGATGACAGGAGTAATTTATAATTAAATTGAATTATGAAGTTATCAGTCCAATTAAGATTCCACAACCTACTGGAGCAAAGTCTCCTGTTGTCATTTCTGTTAAATATTTTATTTTCCCGTTCCATATCATCCTATGCACTATGCTTCCATTTTCTTTCCGTAAATAACCCTCTCGTACTCGTATATCATCATGCTGTTAGTTAGTATATCATGTAGTTAGTTTTAGTTATAGGTGCATAGAAACAGGTTATTAACAGAAATTAATTTAGAATCCAATACACACACCAATCCAATACGTCCTTTTAAATCTGCTGTCAAGGGATATTAATGCCTCCTTCTTAAATACTAACTAGTAATTATTTTGTACCATTAGCATTGGAGCATTAGGTCTACAGAAAAGTTGTCGTGCCACATCAAAACTCCGCTCCTACGACAAGTCATGTTTAATTCATAAATCATAAAGCTGCTCTCAACATTTACTATATCACCACCATGCCATAAACTATACTTTACTATAAACCTTTAATTATAATTACTCTGAGAACAGTGGGAACACCACCATAAGAGCTACTACTGTATCATCTCTGATCTTGTCCTGTATTTTTCAGTTTCGTTTCATTGTCAAGTTCGTGAAATTCATGAAATGGGAACCAGTTATAATGCCTCTTAAAAAACAAATCTCCTCTCGCTCTTCTCGCTCTCTCTGGAGAAGTGTTTTATACACCTACTTATGACGTGCGAATTGAAAAGTGCAGTGTGTGATGATAAATAAAACAATCCCCTCCCCGACAGCGACATGGTACATGGTTCAATCTTGTTAGAAAAATTATGGCACCACATAAAACCTCAAGTGATAATCTTTTCCCTTCCTCATCATCCTTCGTCGTGCATATCAGATTTCAACGGCATTCACAATCAACCCTTGTCTTGACAGATAACAACTACTTTACATTAGCTGGGGTTAAAGAAGCAGGCAGGCGTTCTTGAGAAAAAGTCGAGATTCTCCGCTGAGTTGACAGACCCACTCAATCAGTGGGAATTCGGGACTCACTCACTCGAGGAACGCCACTGTGAAGTCACAATGACTAGGAAATCTTTTATAATAAATAAATAAATAAAAACCTCGTTTTTACGTAATAAACCTTTCAGGCAGTAGTGGAGGCATGCAGGGATATTGCATATATTCCATATTATACTCCATATTATTTCCCTTTTTTCATTAAAAAGAAAAAAAATTGACATTCAGGTATTGATCAATCGAAGCGTTAATTATCCCGTCACCCTCCTTTCCAGCCACCAACCAAGTCACTATTTATGAGGGTTTCACCTCAGTTGACGGATTCAAAACAATTTTTATTATTTTTATAAATGGTGGCATGGCAGTTGAATTCAGTTGATGCCTAGCCTGAGGAAAATTTGCAATTCTAATCTTGCCTCGATATCTTCTGCTCCTTCTTCAGCTTACTCGTACTCAATCAGTTTCACGTTATCGCTGTTACGGAAGATAAAGTGCATGAGTGTAGAAACATCCACTCTCAAGGACATGTTCTTGCGCAGCATGGGGTGGATAAAAATAATGAAACTTTAACCTTACACCACACAGCGCCTGCCTAAAAACTACATCAATTCTTGGGCACTACTATTAACTACATTAATACAATTCGTAAGATATTATATCACGGTGACCATTATCCCCAACTAGCCATTAATCTTTGACAGCCACAGGTATCGAAAATTAAATCATTAGCAACCATTGTCTTCTTACTTTATTGTTCTCTCCCCATTTGCGAGTTGGACGCAAAAGCAGTTGCGAGGCTTTTTCATATGCTTTTTCATAAGCCTTTTCATAAGCCTTTTCATAAGCTTTTTCATAAGCTTTCAGGCAATTGTTTTAGTTATATATATCGCAATTTCTGGATAATTTCTGCCTCTTGATTCTAATTTTTTCCGGATATTTACGTAAAAGGAGTTGATCGAGGAAACCTATAATTATAGTTACTGAATTGCCAACTGCATTTAATTACTAGCTGCAGTAAGTTTGCTCTTGGACGAGTTACAAGGATACCCATGCCCATGATCATACTCGTGGAATATTGAATGTGTTAAATGTTGATGTTTCATAATTTATTGACTGGTTTATTTTTGCAACTGCGTAGAAACTGTGTTACTGGGACTGGACTCCCTGGACTCACTGGAGCGGACTAAAGCCAAGGACACTCTGAATTCTATCCTATGTATGCTAGGTAAATGGAATTCGAATTTGAAGCGTTTGGATTCGATCCTCTGTTGTATAACGGAAGTATGTATTTAAATCTCATTGTTTCTTGGCTAGGAGAAATTTCATTGTGTTAAAATAATAGAACTCATGGGAGCGTTTGTACACCAGACAAAGAAGCTGGTTGTTGAGATTGAGAAACATCTAGCTGAATCATCCTTCTATTCCGTCGTGTTTTATTTTTTACGTGTATTTCTTAAATTCTTATTATAGTGTGCCCTCTCTGCTCTGGATGAAACTTTTAGAAAATGTCGTGTTCTCGTGTTGTTGCGGATGAAAATGCAAAAATTTAAAAAAATGGGGCATATTTGCAGAACGACAACCACGACTTTAATTTCAATACAAACGAGGATCGCTGGCTTGCTGGCTCGCTCTCAAGGATAATGAATTGCTTCAATTGCATCTGATTTTATTGTTGCAGTAGAAAACTAAAAAAGTAATTTCAATCAGAAGGAGGAACGAATGGAACGATGGTTCTACAAGCCTCCGTCTTGCTATCTGAGTTTGGGATCAAAAAGATTTGAATAGGATTTTTATTATACATGTGAGATGACTAGATGACGAGATGACTGCTGCTGTTAGCTGTAGTGAGTGCCACCTCCTCCTCATCATCATCCAGGTTTTGTCGCCTCCTCAAGTTAAATAGAGGCAATACGCATTTAGAAAAAATCGATATGGTTTATTTATCAACATGCCAGGATGACTGTGAAGAAGAAGAAAACACGAGCATGCATGCTTGCTTGAAGATGCAAACAAGAATAATCAGTTTTGAGATTGGAATTCGACCCCCTCTTGTTTCGTCCAAATTGGTGTAATGACTCAGCATCATGTTGATATGCGACATTTCAATGATGGTTTCCCTATTCGTGTAGGCTTAAGAAGTTACGTGTTGCGTACCTAGCCCGGCTAGCCCCATTCACCACGAAACGAAACTCTTTTCTCTGGTGATCTTTGTAGCGAGACCTTTCCATCCAGCATATGCAGCAGCCCTTTTGTAATATATAACCTTTGGAATTAGGTACACCTTGGGGTTTTGCATAATGAAATCCCCAGCCCAGCAAGCAAGAAGCGAATCCCCAACTGGAAGTATGCCGGAATTAATCATGACATTAAGTATTTTTCTCAGTACACATTCTCTCAGCAGATTTACATTCAACAACCGTAACTCAGTAATGAACGAGTCACATGAACGAGTAAACCAGAAACTAGATTAAATGAAAAAAAACTACTTTTATGCGTTACACGTTTATACCACACGTTTTACTTTTTCAGAGGATTTGTAATTGCATTGTTGACATGTTGAATCAAGCTTTCAAGATGGAAATAATTTGTTTCTTAGAAAAGCTATTATACCACTTAGGGAATAAGCGGTTGAATGAGTTAACAATGTCTGGCAATTAACAAAAAGGTTTTTATTATTTGCTTTTGCACGTCGGCCATGTGCCGCAACAACAGTTCATGTAACGCTAGAGCGTAAAAGCGTTTTATCAAACAACATGCATGCATGCATACAAGGAATGCGTTTAGGCATCCTTGTAAAATGTAACATAAAATATACCTGTTTACAGGTCTGCGGTACAGGTGCCCCTGGATAAGGTATCAAAAGTGTAACTTTCATACCGTGGAATTCTGGGAAATGTTCTAATGGATTCATGATAAATCTCTAAATTAAGCAATTAGGGTAGAGTGAAAATTCACAGAATCTTATCCCATGCCAAAGAATCAAGTACGAAATCACTCGAGTGTGCATTTTTTGCAACTTGATGATTCCCCTATTATGCGTAGCACTTTAGATTGAAAAGAAAATTGATAACGTCCCAAGGTGAATTATTTCAATTATTGATGCGATAAGAAATATATAGAAATATAGACTTATTATCTATATCATTTTTTATTGACAAGAATTTTTTTTCTCGCATGATGTTCAATCATTTCCTTAAATTTAGGAGTCATTGAATTATTGATTCATGTACCTCTCAGTAAGTCGCAATTCCGTTCGGACACGCAAAAATTCTCATGTAAATCAAAAACATCATCTAAAATGTCATATACAATGGATGACCAATTTTTTTATTTGACTGCATCATTTATAACGACCACGTAGGAACACGTAGGACCGTCTGATTTCCTAGGTAGACGTGTAGACGGTAGACCGTGTAGAGCAGACCATGATAAGTAGAATAGATTAGCTGGTAAATGAGACTGAACATGTCACTTGGTCATGTCAAATTCTAAATATCAGTGTCACGATGATGCATGGAAGCACATACATTGTGCTACTGTGTTGAGCACTCATTGCACACCATGACATCAGTCATCTCAGGAGACACTTTGCTCATGATGATGACGTTTGATAATATAGTATTCTTTTGACACAAAAGCCAAAAGCCAAAAGCAAAAAGCAAAACCATAGTCAGCAGCAAGCACCATTCGATGCAAATGTGGATTGTGGTCCACGAAACTAGTACAATAAACAATGTCGTAAGCGTAATTATTACCATCATGATCAAAGTTTAATCAGCAAACTGGAGTAGTAACGTGACACTGTCATTTTAAATGGAATTATTTTGTTGCAAATCCCTACATACAACATACATACGACATACATACAAGTTCCCGTTTGCGTTTCCAGTGTCAAACCAATACTGCGATAAAGGTTATGCGTAGGAAGATGAGCAAAAAAACGCTTTTTTTTTACCTTTCATTCATGCAACACAGGACACAGATTGGTGAGCAGCTGGGGACTCCTATGTTCTCGTGTCATGATTCTCGTAGCATCAAGATTAAATCAGTGATTTGCATGAGCTCAAAACCACACCACATACTGGACGGACACATCCTTGATCATGATCATCATAAAACTGCGATTACCGACGCAATACTTTTTTTTTGTCTTTATGAGAAGCGACTGCGAGGGTTAAAAAATTGAACAAATCAATTTTATTGCGGATGTTGTTCCTCTTATACCAATCCTCCATTGTTGTCTTCAATTCAATACGTTTGCGTTGGGGACATGCCTAGTAAGCAATCAATCAGGATTTTGCATTAAGGAACTTGAGTAGAGCTTCACACTTGAGTAGACGCAAATGGATTCTGTGAAGCAAAAGTTGAAAAGTTGCTCCAGATGACATCCGGACATGCTTACTTTCAATATTATAATATTCTTCGTATACAGCGTTTTTACCCAAAGGTACTATTTCATTCATATAAATTCCTCAAAGGTAATTCATGGTCCAATCTTGCATAGTATGGGGTAATGGCTAGGCACGACAGGGTGATCAAAATGACCAAATAATTTGCATTAATATACTGATTTTTTCAGGTTGAGACTGACTCCACTACTGACTGACTACGCATATCAGGAGGATTTTTGCATAATGTTTTTCAACTTGAACATAATCTCTCCTGGGCTCCTCCTTCAAGGATGTATGTATGTGTGAGGATTCCCATACACACATTTTTCTGAGATTCCCGATCATATCTTATCGAGATGATATTTTGCAAGGGTATGAATAATGGTGTGTCTAATTGGGCTCCAGCTTGTGTTGTGTTGTGTTAGTTGTGAGTCAACTTTACATTTTTGCAGACCAAAATATTAATTTTTTGTTGTTGTTGCACGAGATTTTGCCAAGTGGCAAAGTAGCCAAGATTACAAATACATACTGTAACAACAACCAGGCAGACAAGAAAAAAATCGTTGATCTATATTTAAGCAGTCACTATAAAGAAGCATCGTATGACGACCTACCTAAAAACGTCTTCAGCGAATTTTTTTTCTCTCTCGACATCACAACGTGAACACGCATTCTTGAACTATGTTAAGTATGTACCTGAGTTTTTGCATATCAATTTCTACCCACCAATCATACGTTTTTTTCTCACATCACTGCTTAAAATCTGTTAAAGATAGTTGAAAAACGATATATTTGCATTGACTACTAATTGGCCGGAGCTCCAATTTGTCATAAATGGCTAGGAAAGGAACATTGGCTAAGGAAATCTTACAAATTCCAAGAATCATTTAACTTTTGAGATGCTGATGCTGACACGGACTGGGCGAGAACCTGTTTTTCCCTGTTGAAACGAACATGATCAGTGGATTAAAATCTTTAATTTCCAGAGTTGTACCACTTCTTGTACCTTTATAGCTGCGGAGGAGCTGACAGCTATACAAATGCCGGAACTAAAATATTATGAACAGAAGCTTTAACCTTCCTTGCCAATCACGAATCACGTCAGACAGAATTCAATGAATGTTAATTGGTGATGATGCTATATACCTCAATACTTCATATCCGTGACAGATGTGTGACTTTTTCATGCTAATAACTGCAAATAAATAACATGTTACTAATTAACGTGATTACACGGAGTTTTCACTCTTGGCTACTCTCAAGCGTATCTGATGCATAAACGCATCGCTTGTAAATAACCGCACACGGGAACATGACTTACATGACCAACTGCAATCCCACTAGTCACTGGGAATGGAACCGTAAACTCATTACATTGCATTGGTTGAAATACACTCATGAAAAACGTTAAATTAAAATTGGGGAGTACTCGGAGTACAGGTGTTTGACGAGTAGTGTTAACCCTTAACAACTCATTTCCCATTTTTCACTATAGACATTTACAGTTTCTCATGAATTCGCCATTGATACTATGTAGCTTACACAATGCCGGATTAAATTGCATATAAGGGACTAGATATTCGATACACATTGTTAATGCATTATCGTTGTAAATTAGGTAAGTACGTAATGTAAGTGACTTGAACAATGAATCAAAGTGTTGCCAAACTTGAATGGGTCGATAAAACACCCTTCGGCTTATCGAAACCGATGATGATAGCTAGTAAGTAATAAAACATAACACATAAATATGAACTCGATAATATCCTACAATAAAGGTGAGTGGTTATTGTGCAACCAATAACCTACTAAAAATTGCTTTCATTATAGCCATGAGGTGCAAAACAAAGATTCGTTTGAAATTATATCCATACAACATAGGTTTTTCCAGTTTTTAAATGCTTTCAATTCATTTAAGTATTTCATAACGATCGCGATCCAATTCCAATCCCAATTCCACCTGTCTCGCAAAAATGAGAATAAATCAGCGTTAAATGTAAATTAAGCCTTTCCTAAATAAAAATTACCAAATAAGAGTGAGTATGAGTATACTTCTTATACTCATGTCACAAAAAATACGGATATAGCCCTACCCGATATGGTCTAAACCAGAAGTGTGCTTGTCCTGCTGAACTAGCTGAACTGCTTCACTCCAAAGTTATGGCGAGCCGGGTGTCAAAATCCATATTATTTGACCTGTTTATCATGTTTCCGAAGTAGTGCCACTGTGCGTCTTAAAAAAAGATTTCTTGTTCTATTAAGGATTAGATATATATAATATACTTCTAAGGAGAGACGGCAGTTGGCAGTTATGCACCAACAACTTCTGCGCTTCCAGTCATATTTATTGATACTACATTTAGAAATGACGAAACCTGTGAAGCACACTACAACAAGAAGTCACCTTAATGCTGTCATATATCTTGTTTGGAATAATGCAATAGAGATGAGGGACTTGACACATATTGATTTGTCGAGAACATAAAACTTTTTATTGCAAAATTAAGAAAACAGTTGGAAATAGGATCGAAGGCAGTTTTCTGCAATACATCATGGCAAGCAGAAACGTGGGAGTTGCCTAATTGACACTTAATATCAATTCCACGTCGCAAACTATCACTAATTTATGAAGTTGTTTCACTTGTTTCTTTAAAACGATAAGAGTGATGATAACAGTGACACACGTAACGTTTTCACTTCAAAAGTCGTATTCCTTAATCCACAGCTAACTAAGAACGTTTGAGAACCTGCGAATAGCAATATTGCCGTCTGGACATGTTTATTTACTTTATGAAGCACATTAAAAGAATAAAAATACAGAGACTTGGCTATATCGTAACTTAATTTAAACTCAATTCAACATTATTCATTTACACATTCAATTCGCATTACAACATCTAACATCATAATATGCATTTTCTAGTTTCAATTAATAGAATTTGATAAAAAAAGCGTTGTTGAACCTTTACCATGCTTTCATGGTCAGCAGTATGTTCATGAGTTGTATGGTCAGCAGTTGTTGTTAAGCAGTAGATTTCTAACTTTAATCAAACTAATCTACCCGACTTGGGCAATAAATCAAAAGACAGTTCCTTCACGAATACAAAAATAGCAATGGTTTTTGCATGTAACTATCAACTGACCTTTATCCAACATTACAACTTACAATAGGTAATACCAATGCGGAAACGCTGATACACAGTGATAATTTTTGGTTGACATTTTCCTACAAGAGTTTACGCCAACAGGATTTTTACTTTTATTCCAAGTGTCTGTCTTTTTGTAACAAATACGTTGAATCAAACTAGGAAGAATTTCAATAATCTAGTAACATAGGTAATTTGTAAATTATGACTATTTTTGACATAGTCACATTTGGAAGAACAAACCGCCAAAGCGTGACCAACTTGTACCAACGACAGTTTTATGACATTTACATGTCGCATGGCATTGTCATAGTAAACGTTAAATCACGATGAAAAATATAAATGACTACTTTTGGTAAACAGAATCAGCTCGACTCTACTTTTATATGAATCTTTTTAAAACCTGCAGTAGTGAGTGAGGTCATCCAAAAGAAGTACTTTAAACAGTAAATCAAAATCATGTTGCTACTTTCATGTTATCATATACTTTTGGTAAAAATTAATTCCAGCTTTTTAATAAAAATAAACTATTCTTCAATTCTTCTAGATCCTGTTCAAATATGCCCATAAAAAAGGAAACATTGTAATTATGTAAATGCAAATGACAACTTTCTGTCATCTGTGCTAAAGGAAAAATCGGCTCCCCATTTCGATATGAACACACTCCCTTTATAAACCATTTAAAAATGAGTAGTATTGCACATGATGCAAGTCCAGTCCTCAAACGAACGACTATGCAAACGAAACTTCTTGCTAATTTTTTGACACTTTTACGACAATCCTCGACAATGCACACAGCTCGGCGTTCTACTCTACTTGCTTGTTCGTGTCAACCCTTGAATGATTTTTTGACCAGTAAAAAGCGGCTCGCCGCAGGGAACTCATTGTCTTACAAAGCGTCGTAAGACTCGTAAGTCGTAAAAAAAGCCAAAACAAAATGCGTCTAATTTAATTTTAATTGTTAATATAAAAAAATAATTAGTTATATATATTGTGAGGTTTCAATGCAACGTCAGTGTTACGACTGGAAGCATAAATCTACAATTAAAGGTTTTATGCAGGTGGCTTTGTAGCTGGGTCAGTTAGCAGTTAGTTACTAAGATATTAAATGGTCGGTAATAGTGGTGTGGTCGAAACAGGGGTGTGAAGAAAAAGTGGTGGTGGTAAAAATGGTGGTGGTGGTGAAAAATGGTGGTGGTGTTGAAAATGGTGGTGGTGGTAAAAATGGTGGTGGTGGTGAAAATGGTGGTGGTGTTGAAAATGG
>JAANSN010002457.1:0-24008 GCA_036850665.1 Dicranocentrus wangi | reverse complement strand
GATTTCAGGGTATACGGGCTCTGTAAGTACGCCCCGGTTGGCTGTGATGTAATCCACCAGCTCATTTAATGTCACTCGTTTGATTTCCTTTCCTTTCAGATCAGCTACTGGGTCGAGGAAATTGAAGGAAACCCAACATTGTCTCAGTTTCTTTATAAACAATTCCTCCATTTTGCAAGCAAGCCTCGAGATAATCTGATGCGGGGGGGGAGGATAAACTTTTATTGTTGTTCACTGTCACTCATTAGGGACTGCCAAAAGACACAGTAATGTACATATTTTATAGTAACGTAATATCGGCATACTCATGGCAATAAGGTGGCGTCATAACTAGGGCTTACTCAAATTATGCCGGATTAAAGTTCATTCACTAGAATCAGCGAGCATTTATATAAATCTATGACTAGAATATTTAAAGGGTTAATAATCTTAGAGAATATTAGATTTTTACAGAAGACGCGGCGAGAACGACCTTATAAATTGAATTGAATAAATAAATTAATATGCATGTCGAGGGTTCAGGTTCAAAGGTTGCTGGTTCTTTTGCTGCAAAGGACAATAAGGCACCTGAGAAGAATCGCTTCGAATTCTCAAAACTACTGAATCAGCTTCATCCCATTCGAATAGCTGAAGCAGCCATACACTTCTTAAAAAATGTGCCCCATGTTTTATGGAATTTCTTCATAGAAGCATTTCTGATTCCTTCATACAGGCCAGAGTGGACACGCTATACCGTTTGGAAACCACTTCCTAGCGATAATGTCTTGAATCATGATCCTGAAATAGTGGAAAAGGATAAGCGTCATTCTGGCAAAAAGCGGCGTAAAAAACTGAAAATGGCTGCCACTGTGCCCAAGCCTGTTTTGCATAACCATTCTCTCTGCCAAACCGTAACAATCAATGTTTCAGGAAAAATTTATGAGCCTCAACTGAAAACTCTCTTGCAGTATCCTAACACTTTGCTTGGGGACCCTGTTCGTCTTGCCCAGTTTTACGATCCTGTACGCAATGATTATTTTATTGACCGAAGTAGGTCCTGCTTTGAGGCAATCATCTATTACTATCAATCCCGAGGAATATTAAGACGACCATACAATGTTAGTATGGAAATTTTCGAAGATGAAGTATTATTTTACGATTTGGGACAAAGCGCACTCGACAAGCTGAAAAGAGAAGAAGGTCTCATAATAGAAGCAGAAAAGCCAATTCCGCGAAATCTACTTCAAAGGAAGCTATGGCTTCTATTTGAATATCCAGAAAGTTCCCAACAGGCCCGAGTTGTTGCGGTGTTATCGATCATTGTGGTTGTAATATCAATTTTTATATTTTGTCTGGAAACTGTCGACGGATTTCAACCGTCTGATAATGACCCTGAAAACCTGGATGCCATATCTAGCACATCGCTGATTAACGATCCCTTCTTTATGACAGAGACTATTTGCATATGCTGGTTTGTATTCGAATTCGTCGTAAGACTCTGCGCTGCACCTGGGAAGGTTGAATTTTTCAAGTCGATGTCTAATTTGATTGATCTTGTGGCAATCATCCCGTACTTTGTTTCTTTGTTCATGTCGCAACAAAGAAAGTCGTTGAACAAAACTACAACGCTAACCATATTCAGAGTCGTGCGGCTCGTTCGAGTTTTCAGAATCCTGAAGCTGAGTCGGCATAATAGGGGATTGAAGGTTCTGGGTAAAACTCTCAAGGCATCAATTAGGGAATTAGGACTACTCATGTTCTTCTTAGGGATCGGTGTTATCCTGTTTTCCAGTGCTGTATATTTTGCCGAATTACAGCATCCTCAGACACACTTCAAGTCAATCATTAGCGCTTTCTGGTGGAGTGTGATTACAATGGTGTGACCCTATTTACAGTATATATAATTTCAATATTAATTACGTAATAATCTATAACCTTACAAAATACAAAATATTTAAATTGGTGCCCAATTCGAAATTTACAGACGACATGCGGTTACGGGGATAATGTGCCCCAAAGTAAGTTGACTCGCAAAGGTTTTTGAGATTATTCTCTTCCGTTGTGAAGCTACGGTCAGATTTTAACTTTTACATAATATGCATTACAGCGGTGTTAGGGAAAACTGTTGGAGCATTATGTGCAATTGCTGGAGTATTAACTCTTGCTTTGGTAATCATTTTAGCAACACGTTAGCTTTTGATTTTGTTTGACAATCTGTCTAAACTTATGAATGTTGTCACCTCTCTCAAATCAGCCTGTACCCGTTATTGTGAGCAACTTCAACAACTTTTATAACAGGGAGGAAGACAGTGCCATTGCCAACATAGAATCAGACCATGTTGTTCAATGTCCGTACAGGTCTGGTTGGTACGGAATTGATGGTTCGGAAGTGTTGGATAATCCAAATCCAGAAATGGACAATTCCATATTATCAACTTGGGTGGACGGGCAGCATCGTCCTGATGATTCTGATTCAGATTTTGAAACACTAAGGAAAGTAGACTATTATAATAATAAGGAATTGCGAGCTCGCTTGAGGAAACTCGGTCAGTTAGGCAATGCAGCGATGCAAGCTGAACGAAAAAGCAATATTTACACATCGCTGTTGAGGGCAAAAACCTACTCACGATCGAAAGCTGCAATGTTCATTCCAGCAATGGGACCTATTGATGTTACCGAGAATGTTACGCTTGTACATTCAGACTCAGACACTCAGACAAAAGAATAATTCGTGATTTAAATTATTAACTGCACATTGTCTTTTAATGTGTATATTATTATCTTTAAAATGCATTCTTGTTCGAATGTATCCAGTAATAATAAATAGTAATACAATGCAACAACAATTTGTAGAAATAGGAGATCCAGTAATGTGTGGAGCAACATATGTAATGCATCATGCATCTCTCACGCTCATATAAAAAAGATGCACGTCATATGTAAATCTGTATGAAATGGTGTTAATAAACATTATTACAGAGCACACACTTGCTCACCAAACGGCACATGGCACATCTAGAGAACAAGTCTTTGACTGTTATTTATAGTTATGTGTAAAGTGTGTGACATCCTTATATAATTTCAAAAAAATTTGGGTATGCTTACAGAGGTCAGAACCTTTGGCTGGGAGAATGTTCAAGAATTTTGTATGCCTCATCCTCGGACTGGAATCAAATCTTTGTTTTTGTTTGGGACAAAGGAAGGAAGTAACGAGACGTTGACGTATGAGGTGTTGACAATGCAGCAAGAGACAAGGTTCAACCTCAGGATTTACTTTAAAATACTAAAACTACATTTTATTCTAACTTACTCTCTGTACCTCTGTACGTCATACGCCATTATGCTGATTGAGCTCATTAAACTCACAGTCAGTATTCGTGCATGCAACTTTATGATTATGATTTTGGTGGTTTTGAATTTCTAGGAGTTGGTTTGTCGGAGATAGTGTAATTTCGGACGGAAATTTATATGTGTGCACTCCAGTAGATCCGTTGTTTCTAACTATTCCAGCGCTTGTCAAGGTAAAGTTATGAAATTCGAATTAAACTTATGTATATGTATCGAACGGTCTTTAGCTTACAAAGTGTCATGTTTAAAGTCTGGAAAAGCGAAGCCGTTAGCTGATCATATGTGTGAAAGCTCCCTTCCCAGAGCGGTTGCAGACAGCTTTAGCAAATGCTTATCTCATAAGCAACTTTCAAATATTGCTACTAAGAAAGGTAGCATAATATTATAAAAAATATGTTCGATGTTTTGGTAAAGTTGGTAGGTGAGGTGACATAAGCTAATCTATTCCTTTTTGCAGAATTTGATGACCTCGTTGTATTTGCATATTCCGAGGAAAACACGTTAGCATGGTTGTCAAAAAAGGCTGAAAAGGTTGCAAAGCTTTTTTCAGACAAGGGTATTTCACATGCTGAAGCGTCTGTGTCATCAAATTTTGTGCAGTCTGCTATAGTCGTTGGGTAAGGTTCTATCTAGATCAGCACCTGAAACACGAAATTCAACTCATTGTCAGCGTATAATGGTTTTCTCGTTTCCTATATTTCACCCCAGTAAAGAAGACTCCCTTCGATATGCATGTGATATCGTGGGAGAGTACGTGGACGATTCACTGAAAGGAAAACTGCTGGAGAAATTTGGATTGCCCGTGCTGCAAGAGAAAACTGGAACTAAGAGGAAGGGTATTCTAGAGTCTGAAGATGATAATTTATCAAACAAAAAGACAAAAATGACAGCTTCTGACGGCGTGCCGTTAGAAGACTATGGGTCAACCTCTAATCTCAATACACCCGCGAATAAAGTAAGTGCAGTTATTCCTTAATTATCCTTTAGATAAATGTTGTCTCACATAAATTTATACTTTTAATGCAGACCACAAAAATAACAGCTCGTGAAAAGGGTTTGCAGAAAGCAGCTGCTGGATCCCATTCTCTTTTCAAGTTTTTTACTCCAAAAAGCAAGTAACAAAAATATGAAGCGAAGGTGTATCTCTGCAATTTTAAAAAATCGACGTCTGACAATGTATACCTACTTGCCAACTTTTGTATTTATAATATCTACCTGACATTTGCCATGCATTATTTTAATGACCTTGTTACTGCGTTTTATTAATTGAAAATATTTTATGTGGTTCATTTATGTTTGCGATAAATGGAAATTTTATAAAAGAAACTGTTGCACACTTCTTCCACAAAAGGGTTTCATTTTTTTGACTGCGTTAGTTCTGAGTTCTATTGACAAAATTGGCACGGAACAACGGAAGCTCAGTAATTGAATAAATAGCGTAATATGCATAAGTATATTGGCCAGTAAAAAAGAAACCCATCACTTAACGCCCTACTTGTGACCATTTTGACACTCCTCGTTGCTACTCCTGTTGAGAGTATTGGATTTTTATTGATTTTATTATTCGTGTCATGCTTGAAGCACTGTCAGTCATTCTTTGCACTTTTCTGTTGCACGTTGTGACGATGACTGCCAAATTGATAAGCATGCTGAGACTTGTGAAACCATATACGCTGTGGGATACATAAAAGCTGAGATTCATTACTTATAGAGCTTTGGTGAAATGAATTAGGAACTGGGGAGAAACTCGAAAGAAACATAACCTTGAGTAATCCTTCAAAATCCACAAGCTATTGTCTGATTTTCTAGGGAAAGCATGTATTAAAAATGTGGATCATCATGAAAAGTCGCAGGTGTTCTATTTTCTCTTCTTTCCCTACTCCTTCGCTACCTTGAACTTTCCTCCTACTTCGTATGTGATATTACTCTGCTTGATACAGACTGGTTTTCAGGGACATATCGTTACGTACGTACTTTACATTGGAAGGTGACACATTGTTAATGTCTAAACGTGAATAATTTATTTAGATACAAGGATTTAAAGTTCTGGCTAATGTGCTTCTGAAATGTGAGTGTATGCTGAAATTCCATAAAGACACAGCATCCATAGACCTTTAAGTCTCTGGCACTTCATACTGCTTAAGAAAACGAACTAGAAAGTTATCCCATGTCGGTCATATCTACTCGCAAAAATTGCACAGAGCGAAAGTCAATTTTACGTGAGATCGTAAACTTAAGCTGTATAGAGTCAGTCAAACTTATTTTCCAGATATAACCTTGGGTGTACACGTGTGGAGTCTAGAATTTTTTAAACCGATTTGCCGATTACTTTTTTGCTTTTTTTCAACATTTCGTTTCATATCAACATTTATTGCCTGTGTTTCTTCGAAGTAGCCTTTTAAGTAGCAATAAAAGTGAATTACTTTTCCTAAAGCAAGGGTGAGCGGTGCGCTACACGAGGCAGACGTACAAGCATCATAGCAATCTTGTGGGCAAAGGGGTCTGAAAAGCGATTGTCGTTTTGAAAACACTATAAGGAAGATTTTGAGCTTGTTAGCAAGTGTCGTATTATGGTCGCCGTCACCCGTAATTTAACTCGAATTTTTCTCTCGATATAACTCGAGAATTGTGTGTAATCAAGGTTAGTTGAATCCAAAAGCTGGTAGGAATATGGTATATACCTTGAACTATAGTCTCATTCACACATTTACTATATTTTATATGAAACAGTTTAAGTTAATGAATGTAATGGAGCCCTTACGAGTCATAGAGGTAACAGTGAAGACAGTTTTGCTTGGAATCATATCAGCAACTCACATTCGTGGCTTGAAAACAAGGATCACTCTTCAGGAACATGACATGACGGCTCATCAAGCATACGTACGATAAAGCCGTTCCCTTGTCAGTTATCTAGCAGTAATATATAGCAATGCATAAGAAAACCCTGCTAGCGAATCGTTTTTGTTTGATTTTCTGTATGCATTATCAAATTTTTGCATGATATCAAGAAAGCAATTCATAACTTGGAATTTTTAGATATGTCCCGTGCCTCGTGGTAACATTTAGCACACTCTCCACGTGTTCGTGACCATATTCTACTGTTCCCTCTTTCTCTTCCATTTCCTAACCGTATATACTGTGAGTCGGCTAAAATTAAGCGCATGCATACAATAATAGTTTAGGTTCTTCACTAGACTTTCCTTAAATGTCTGTTATTGTGATCTCTCACGTTACCATTACTTGTAGGGATCTACAGAGTTGCAGACCCACCCACCCCACCACCGTATAAAGTCTGAAAGTTTTTGCGTCCTCTCCATACCTTTGGGTGTTTTGCGGTATAAGCAACAGCCAGCTTTTATCGTGTAGTAGGTATACTCTAATGTATGAGCATATTATTTTATGCTAAAATTCTACGCTAAAACTTCATGCAAACCAATTTTCCCATAGTTTTTTACATTGCAACTTTCCTATTCAATAGAGCTTTCCATCCTCCATGTCCATGTCCAATGATAATAGACATGATAATCATAGCCAACACAATATCAGACGGGAATAGAACAGTACAAAACTGCTTGCCTACTTTGCACCTTGCGCTAACTACCTCTGCTAAACCATTGTGTACTACGACAAAATGCACATACCATATATATCCATCGCACAGGTACGTACCCATTACTCGGGGAAAAGTGTGACATGACGTTCTCCTAAAGTTTCACATGTTGTAACAAAGAATAACACATTTCGCTTGATGCATATCTGCGTGAAATGCATAAAACGTTAATATCGTATAGCTGAAGTAGCATCTAATGCCGTTTATTTGAGTGATAATCTTTGCACGGTATGTATATAAAAATGGGCTGCAAACAAATTCGTATAACGTATATTACTTTCCTTCAAAATTGTATTTTACACCCGTCCGCCCTCATACCAAGTACACAGAGCAAATTCATTGTTCCATGCACGTTGTGCCCTTCTTTCGTTCTCACAATTTATTATGCTATATCCAACCAAAGTTTGTACCTTGTGCTTGATTTTCACTGCGAAAATCTTTCGCCTTTTTTTTGCTTTCCCTCCAATATTATGTTTCGGAGTGGGAGAAAACTCGTGGTTAGATCGAAATCAACGTCGTGGTCCGTCCAGTTGACTTCCCAGTGATTGTATCGCATTCTGTGTTTCCAATCGGTGGTCAACAGCATGGTGTAGCGGTAGACAAGTCTCGGAAAGTTACCATTTACTTTGGCTGGGACGAACAGGATAGGAAAGTTGTGCAAATAATTTCGGATTATCAAATATTTACAAAACAAATTTACCATTCTTAGCTTACTTCAAGCCCTTTGCAATTTGTAAGGTATCTGAGTAAAGTTGGAATTGAAGAAACTTATTGTGTATACGTTTTTTATACTTGCTGACAACCCGATAAGTTTAAAAATATACGGCTAAACTTCGAATCGNCCCGATAAGTTTAAAAATATACGGCTAAACTTCGAATCGTACGTGTATTACATATTTACAACAATTGATTTGGGTTTGCTTGCCTTTCTTTTGGCTTTTTAATCATCCTTTCCATTGTTCGTTTATTCTGTTAGTACAAACTTTCTTTTATAAGTGTGGTGCTAGTGTTATACTGTGTGTGTTCCTTTTCTTTCCAGTTTTTGTAGTTTTGCGACTACATTACTATAAAATATAGTGTTCACAAAAATCCTTGACATTAATTATGATTCAATTGTAATCTGAAATATTATGCCATTTACCGATAATGATTTAGACAGAATGCGTCTTTTCAAGTGATTTGCATATTATTCTCAGTACGGCTCCTCGAACACGTAAGCCATTTACAAACGGTAATTTTCTAAATAAATAAGAAGCTATTTAAGTGCATGTCATGGCCATGTCGTGCAACCTGAATTTTTTGCTTATAACATCTTTTATTCCAGCATATATCACACAAGTTTATTAGTTGTGTTTTATGCGGTTTATTGTGTTTCTGGTTTTTATCATGATCTGTGAAGAGGTCGGTATTGGAGAAAGTGCCACACATGCACTTGTACTCAAGTTGATCGAATTTCCTAGGCGCATGCAGTGTTTGAGGATTTAATGCACCAGAAGCAATTGCCACTTATTTGCATTTTCTTATCGCAGTTAGCGGATCTACAACGCAACAGTACAACGCTGGAATTTGGTGACCTTATCACAACAGCATAGCGCAGCAACTCGTCCATAAGCTCCGACTGAAAGGTACTTAAGCAAACCACACACACATCGACGACGACATGTCCTCGTCACAGAACACATATCCGGTCTCCTATAATCCATAATCCTAGAGTTCACGTTTTTTTGTTTTGAAACGAGAACCCCTGTGGGATATGTAGGTTGTTCAGCAAGCAGTAGGGTCGAAGAAAAGGTGTATTAAATGCTTTCTGCGTGCTTAACTCAATCTTTTTCTTTTCTTTTTCGCCTGGGTCAACCAGGCTTCTGCTTTGTACGCCTATTTTAGCTGCCAGTCATCCAAGTGATATGCCTTACTTCTTATATGAATCAAATTAGGTGTATTATTATGTTGTACATACATTATTCACGAAACCTTAGTCTTTTTAAACATTTCCTAGATATACGCACCTGTCGTATTGGAACATGGTCCGGTATATAACAGTATTCTGTGTTGGCGTTAGGTATTACCGTTACCGTATTACCACATGTCCACATGTGCTGTAATAATGAGTTAAAATAAATATATGTAAGCACTGCACTGTATGGTATGTATTACCCGCGATTGGTTAGCTACTTTCTTACAAGATACATAATGTCGGTTAGATGGTAGAATAGTAAAGCAGCAAGGCAGCATTTTTTCTTAATTTCACAAAGAAACAAGAACCGCAACGGTGATGTGTACAGACATGCTGGTGCTGCTGCTGGTGAAATCGGAAAAAATACAATTTTCAAAAGTTCATATTTTATAAATGCCATGTTCCATAGAACATGCATACTTCAATGAACCAGCGTGGGCATTCCAATCCCAACTGTACGTTTCCCACTCCATGTTGACATTTCCCTGAGAAAGCAAACGGACACAGCATGGAAGAGCGGTGAAGTGAAACGAAAGAATATTTGGAGGCGCTTTAATAATAAAATGCAAAACCGACAAGACATAGGTTGTTGTGGCCATTAAACCCATTCCCGGATATCCAAATAAATCCCACTCTATCGGTCATCTAACTGCATTCGGAGAAAGTCAAGTGGTCAGTGCACCGAGTTGTTGGAACATTAATAAATGTCCACCTATCCTTTTTTTCTTCTTGCTACATCAGTCTAGTATAGTGTGTACGTGGCGTAATATAACATTTTGTTTGTGTTCAAAACTCGGGAGTGAAAATTGGCAAACACAAAAGGTAGAGACGGAGAGGTGTTGTAAGAAACTGAGAAATACGTATTATATACGCTGTCATGTTTTATTGCATCCTACACTCTCATCAGTAGCTTATAATTTATCGGTTTTTATAGCTTATGATTTAAACACCACAACTTTATAGCCATTTAACTATGCAGCCCGCAAATCTGCACGTTTCTTCTGATACGTAAACGTCAATATAAAGTTATATCCCGTTATATGGCTCTCTGATATACGATCGGAGAGACCCACGTCTAAAAACACTGGAACACACGTAGTTACAGGGTTGTAGAATATTTATTTCCTTCTAGTTAACTTCCTTTTCTTTAATTAAACGTCAGTCCTTGCTTAATTTTCATCCTTTTCCTGCAAAACAACCTACCGGCACTGACGTATTTTTGCAAAAAAAATCCACATAGGAAGCTATTAAAGTTCATTCACTTTGAATCATTAACATGAGACTCATTATCGTCAACATACCATTTGAGGCTCACTCTGTTTACCATTATTACATGCATCGCTCCTGGCTTTTAATCGGTTTACAAGATATTTTCTTTCCACAGCAGCTTCAACCATTATCACAAAATACCGCAGCTCGGTGCTAAAGACAAAAGCGGACCCGCAGGTTCTCCACTGTAAAATTGCAACTGCTTTCACTTCACAACCAGAAGTGAAATCCAGTAGAAATTTTGTCTTGGTTATTTGACCGCCAACAAAGCAACTTTATAACAGGGTAGTATAGGTAATATACACACCGAACTATGTATTGCACAGCTTGCCTCCACTTGCTCATAAAATTTTCACTGTGAAACTTATAAAACCAGGAAAAAAAGTTGTGGAATAGACTTGGTTGCTCAATAGCTTCATTATTACCACACACGGAAGTACACTTCGTGATATGGTCTGTCTGCGTGTGTAGCACATGCACAATATATTTAAGCCCGGATATGCATGTTTGTATTATAGTCAATTCAGTTTAAGTTCAATTGGAAGAATTGAACTATATGCAGCACTTTCTTTTATAGTAGTGCATTCACATGGGTTCAGACAGAGAGTATTGTAAAAGCATTCATTTTCCATTTTCTACAACATCATGACGCGGCGGTCATCCACTCCTTTCCATTTGTACCAAACGCCTTTTCACTCGCATTACATCAGGACATATTACACATGAACTTAAGTATGAAATAGTGTAATGAACTTGTAGCATGGAGTTTTTGAGTAATTCAGCTTTTAGTTGTAACAAAGTGTTGCTGTTAAAAGTAAAGGAATGTGTTGTACCTGCAGATTGAAGCGTATTACCATCAATCACCATATATGTTATATAGATTTACTCCCTATCCGGAAAGGAATCAAGAAATGGCTAGATGTTGCGTACCTCCACACTGCTCAAGTATGCATATACATGCATGTTCAAAGCATATTTAGTTTTGAAAAAAAACCAACATAGGTACATATTCAGTGGCCAGCGGTGTAGTACATGCATGGGCGAAACTGGACATTAATATCCAAAAGGCCACTGACTGCAGGTGAAAGTTCTTTTCCTGCTGTTATTTCTCAGTGTCTTTGAAAAACAAATTGCATCATTAGTTCCTCGTTGGTCGTTCCGCTGACGGTATGGGAAGCTCCGAAAGAATAAATATTCTGAGAAATCGACGAGATTATTCATAGTGCAAAAAGGACAACTCCTAGCTTCATTTTTAATATTTATCAAGAATTCATAGCTTTAAATTTTTTACAATTTGCCCACTGAAGACGTCACCGGTATACTCGGGAAGCTATAATATTCAGTCAGAAAAACTTTCTTGTTCAAAACAACTTTGGATTTCACCGCAAGACAAAAGTCATAGTGAACTTGGGAGAAAGTGTGTGGTACAAAAAAGGAGCAAAAGGTCCTATAGGAAAGTACTTGAAGTGGAAGCCCTTGAGCTGATTACAGTTGGTTCGGCTCGGGCTGATTTCAATTCCGTCTGTAAGTAAATAAGCATCCCCAGAGGAAGTGACGTCAGCCAGTCCTCCTCAAAGTGAAACTGATTGGGACAACCTAAAACAATTAATTATAATGATTTACCAGGAGCAAGCCCCGGCTAGTTATATTGTGCGTAATCTTCCCGTGATGTGAACGGTTTGTACGAGCAACTGCGCTAATTACCTTGCAGAGACAGTACTGGTTACAGACGCTGCAGGCAGCCACAGCCAATACACAATCTATCTCCACATTCGGAAAATTGTTTTGTGTATCTTTCCCATCCAAACTCATCCAGGATACTGCCAGTCTCAAAACAAGGCGAGACGTTTGACACTGCAGTAGATAAACAAGGGGAAAGTTGGTACTCACTCTTTTCCCCCAAAAGCACCACGAAGGAAAGAAGGATATATCTGCTAAAAACCGAACAATAAGTGGTTTTATTGCGTCCTATATACCATCAACCTTTTTTCCTTTGTCTTCATAGTCAGGCACGGAGCATAACATCAGTCAGCCACAGAAACTTTCTTGTTGTTAATTCCCCCCGTGTAATAAACGGTGATGCCATTCTGATGCTTCGTGGAGAAGACTTAATGTCTTTACAACCCGAGAACATTACGTATTTTCCCCACTAATGGCTAATGCCTTATACTTTTTCTTTGTGCATCTGAAACTTTTCATGTCATTCGGAAGAACCGATAATTATTAAGGAGTCTTTGTCAGATCACTTCCACCCCCGAGTTTTACTGCCATCAACATCAAAAGGACTATATACTGACAAATTCCGTGGATGATAATCTACACAAGTGATGTTAAACTCTTCCCTTTCAACTCAGATCATTATCATCATCCCGATTACATCAAAACATTCTTTTCATCAAACCAAACCTGTTTGACGTAAGGAAGCAGTTGAGCAAAATTATTCTCAGAGTTTGTTATCCCTTTTCAAAATACTTGATACCATCAAAAGGAGATTAGCGGAGACTCTACCGGAGCATCAATATTCCCACAACTTTTACTTTCCTTGTAAATGGGATTTCTTGAAACTTTCTCTGCGTGGTGAAACCACAACACAGAATCAATGAAAATCAACGTAAGCGTTTAAACTAAAAAGGTTGAATCGATATATACATTTCGTGGAACTGTAACTACTACGGCAGAAATACCATGTTCGCATTTTGCGTGTGAGCTACCATGCATGTTTTTTTAACTCGTTTGCAATACCGTAAAATGTAAATACCATTGCAATCGCAACTCTCAAAACAATTTATACAGAAGCGAACGACTAAAAGTTAGAGAAACTCCGTATAGGTTAAAGCATTCGCTAATCTAATGTTCTATATGCAAACAAAGTTAGACAACAAATGTGGCCATGGGATGCGGAGTCAGCAAAGAAGCTGCTGCTGGCGTTCTCAATAATACAGTGACGCAAAACGGAACTGCTCACCCAACAACCAACTCTGATGCCATTTTGAACAAAGGTAATAATATTTATATTAACATTCAGCAATTTTTCGTGTCCACCCCCGTTTTAGAATGCAATATTAAAAACTTGTCTATTTATACTGTTTACGAATCTACAACTATGCACTTAAGGTGACATTCAACGTCAATATTGTAATTTTTATTCACAAGCTAAATTAACTATTTCATAGGTCGAACATATGGTGGTGTGTGTGGTTATGTTCACCGAAAGCAGTAAGTAGAAAAATGCCTTGGAAGGTTGTAACCACCTTTACAGGAAGGTTCTCGAAATTAAGTGGCACTGCCTCGAAATCTAGCATCCTATTTTAAACATTGTTCACTCAGGTAAAAGATGGCAAAACAAGGTGAACTATTTTAAGCCGTTTTTTACGCTTGAAGTCTTGATAAAATTGGAATCTGAATCTACCCGAACATTTTCATTTCATCGAAAGAATAGCCAGCACACATATACAAATATAGTGGTTGGCACAAATATATTTTTCCTCCGGAATACACACACTTTTTATACACTGTAACAAAAACAGGATCAATAAGTCTCTGTAAAAGATACTGACTGTTACAAAAGATGCCCTGGATGGAATACAATGATCTAAAAGAAATTCAAATGGAATTGAGTCGATTTCGCTATCTTTCTTTTTTCCTCTTTTACCTTTCACCGACTGCCAAAATAAATCTTTGAGAGTGAAAGTGTGAAAAAAGTGTGGAAGGAGAATGTGAAGTGTATCTTACGAAGGAAGTAAGAAAGTTAAAGGACGTTTATCCTTATCTTTCAGAGAGAACCAGAGAAGAAAAGCTGAAACGAGATAGCTTTCGTTGTTTACCTCATGCTCTTTCGTGTGCGTGCTCCCTTTCTCACAATGCATGTCTTAGGTTAGTTGCGATCCCTGTGAATTACTTGAGCAGCAAATTCGTGAGGGGAGAAATTTACTTGATTTTCTTACCTGGTCCAGCCTAACTGCATACGTGTTTGCTTGCGTGAAGGGTCTCGAGTAAGTAAAAGCTATCAGGATTTTATGGCTTCATCGTGAATTTTTTTTCAAGCTCGTGATGTATACCTTTCAGACATTTCAAAATGTCTTCGATTTCGATAAATGAACGTTGCATAGACTCGTAAAGTGGATGATGGGAAAACTGAAATGGAGCGTTTCAACGAGAACTATGTAGAAAGCTTATAAACATTTTACGCCTCGGGATATATACTGGTCGCTCGTCAAAGTAAGATCACCGTCGAAAGTAACCCCAAAATTTTGCCACTAACTGAATTTGACTGATGGGAGTGTCAGATATGTCCCTAAAATTGGCCATTACAACACAATGAGTTTGCCTAACACCTCAATATAATTTTAGTCTGATTACGTATATAAGATACTGGTTTTCGTCGTCTTTTCCAGGATTGTAGCCACTTCTGCATAGGCCTACGTTTAAAGTTCTACGGTCTACTTTGTGTTTGGGTGTTTATCAGCATGAAGCCGTGTGACAAATGTCATTTTCGACACATTGAAAATGACGCGATGCTGACGCTATTCTGCCATGGTATATGTACTAGATATATCAAGCTGAGAAAATATCAGCGTGTCATTTTGAATCAACAGTGCGTTCATCATATTCGCTTCAATTTATTAAAATAATTTTTAAAAGTATTGCATAGTCTCATCTTATCCAACCAAAATCAATGTTGTGTGAGCTTTTTCAAAAAATCGATTCGGGTAAAGGAAGCAAATTATATGCAGGCTGAACTGTCTTATAATATCGTGCATCATAATATGTATGTCCAAGAAACACCAGTAAAATCTAGCATTTAGAGCTGGAATCTTGAAAGGTTTCTCAATAATAATGGAGCACTCACTTCATTTCCTCCTCCGTACAAGATACTTTTTCTTCTTCTTCTGCTCAGCCGAAGTAGGATAATATCCTTTACCAAAGAAAGCTTTCTATTCCATTTAATCAAAAGTGGCACAGAAAACCTAACCCCTATATACGGCGTGTATATATGTAGCACCCACCCTCTAATGTCGTATACGTGTATATTTGCAGATTTTTTCTTTTTCTGAATAGTATTATAAAAACAGCAGGAGGGGTACATTAAGTTTTACCATTTCTGATGCTGAGGTGATGCCTAATATAATCAAAGGGACAAAAAGTTGAAACAACTGTTAGTATATATGGTTATACATATGTGACGGACCAAGTGAAAGCTCCTTTATCCCCACCAAGGAGGATTACTTATTTGTCATTTGGCATTTCACCCTCAAAAGTAACGGCACTTTTGGAAAATCTGAAATCACAGTGTATTTTTTCTTTGTTTGTAAGGCTAAAGCTGCTGTGAAAGTGTGTCGTCGACGTTGACAGTATGTATTCTGTACAAGACGACCTACATCCAGCATATTCACTTTTAATAGCCTTATACATATGATGTATGTATATAAAAGAGAAAAAACTTGTGCTTTCATTTTTTATCCTGAAATAAAACGAGAGCGAAAGGAAGAAAGGCGGGACAGGAGGCGGAACTTAACATGGGTTACATTTTAAGGCGTTCGTAGGTTTTGTTAGTTTTTTTCCCTGTCATGACGGTTATGCCCGCAAAAGTATATACACACTGTTTCTTTTTGATGTGGTGGTGTGTGGGTATTAGGGAAAAAATTCGCCACTACTACTACTACTACTACTTGACCGACTTGAATGATATTTTTAGTCTTTTATCATCATAATCGTAAAAAAGTATGAAATGTAGGCTATTCATTCACTCATTCATACATTTATATATTTTTGCGGTTTCCCATTACGGAAACAAAGGGCTATATTTAGGGACTTTGGGTCGAAAAAAGAAGTTTGTATAATTGGAACACCGTTTTTATCAGTAAGAAAGCACATTATTTGTCCTGATATACGTACTACGTACTAGTCTACCACGCCACCACTGGGAACAATGTGAAAATATATATAGATATTATAATGAGTTGTTGGTACAGTTGGTAGTGTATAACTGTGCGCTGGAATGATACGGGTCATGTAGTTAAAAGCAACGGTGGAAGCATTCCCATTATTCACCACCAGAATGAGTATGCATTCCTACCACCGCCGCGTGAATGTTTTATATGGAAGTAAAAATACATATTATAACTACGTGTTAGTCGTTTATATATGCCGGCACTGCGGACCAAAAGTGGTTACCGTTTTTTGTACCCAAACTCGGGATGGAGGCATAAAAAAGTGGTGAAAAAGTGAAAGATGAGAGAAAGTTTTTCATAAAGTGCAAGTAGAACCAGGAAACTAGAGGGGTATGCTGGAAAGTGCAAAAACTATTATCATTGTCGTATTGTTCCAATGCACTTACATATACACCAAGCTATAATATCACCCCAGGGTTGCCCAAGATGTATGAGGGCTAATGAAGAAACTTTTTTCACTTGTGTGATTGTTTTTACACACTGCTCACATATGTCTCGGCCGTTATTATTAAGCATGGATTATAGAAATAGGGGAGAGACGGCATGTCTTTTGGGTGCCAGATAAGAAAGGGCTACTACGCGTTCCGTCCAACACTTTATCCCAGGCAAGTGTAAAGAGTGGATGTTCCGTAGTCTTTTCACTTTGTGAAAAAAAAAGGTTGAAACTACAATTTTTCTTTGAGAATATGTACAAAAGTAAACGTTGCCAGCTGAGCATCACTTATTAGTTTTGAACAATAAGTGGGGGAAAACTTTTTCCCTGGCTGTTGGAGAATGATTGATAGGGAAATTTGACTTTTTTATTATTACTTTTTCCTTCTGGATGGGCAAAAGATTAGAAGGGGGAAAGGTGAAAGGAGAAAAATGTTGGAAACTTTGTGTGCACTTCATAATTGGTATACTTTACAAAAATTCTCATCAGGAAAGAATTCCTTTTGTGAAAAAAACGGCTGCATTTGATCAAAATCTGCGATAGCAATGGTTTAGGGCGAACAATACAGTAATTTAGAATGCTTCATTAAATCCTATTCAACTGGAGTTTAATGACCGACCGTTATTGAGTGGTGGGCTCGGAATATCTTAAAAATGTACTCATTAGTCAATTACTTCGCATGCTAGCATGATACCACATGCAAGCATACTTTCGATCACAAGCCCAACAGGAAGTTTCCTTTGTTGCGGAACAGTTTTATTGATTTCGGAGGCAGGGCACGTCAACAATATTTGTCAAACGGCTTGATTGCGTGGGACTACGCTAAAGGAATTCTGGTGGGTGGCTGGTAATCAACCTTTTACTCCAAAAGTCTCCCACTCTCATACATCCACCAACCTATTGCTTCGTTAGAATCCGAAATTACCAGGCTTCTTTTGTGGACGCATTAATACTTTAAAAGTTTATTGTACTTTGTGGTCTACCCATACATACTGGAAATTCGAATATTCATTGTCTCTGGTCAATTATTGTAGAGGATGTGTATTATTGATGTGAGACAAAAACATATCGCGTCACTTCCCTCCCAGCATAAAAATTCCCTTTCCCGGAACACTTTCCGCTGGGAAAGCATTCACCTCTATTCTATTAGTTTTTTCTTATTACCTTTGTTTTTCTATCACTCCAGCATTGCCTACCTTGATTACAACTGATAATACAACTTTCGTTTTTCATGAATGCTAAATTACGACTTGCGACAGGTTTAATTACAAAATGTACATCGAGTGGTGTGCATAAGTATATATAGTGGTAGCCACACCAGGACCGCGAAATCCACTTAACCCAGCATGGTTATCCACGACTCCACGAGCAATCCAAAACTTTTCGTACTGGATTTCTCATCAATGTCTAGTAGAAGGTCTGATCTTTGCTTTAGGCAGGGTTACGAGGACTTTGGCATGATTTCGGGGAAACTAAAGTTGGACATCCAACATAGCGTAACTCAACATCTGGCTACTATGTGTATAAATAAGCTTCTACCGTTGCGTTACACGCTACTGAGATTTTTTTTTATAGTTTTATCAGCTAAATACCTATATATACTTGAAGATTTTGTCACATTTCAGCACGCAATTCCTTTTGCCAAGATGTACATGTATAAAAAAAATATGACCTGTGAGCAACATACAACGTGGTTTATACGGTCGGTATATAGGGAAAAGCCACAATAGGTATCGTTATCGAACGACCTCGTTCACGGGGCGAATAGCAAATTCATTATCACTATCATACCGTAGCCTTTCACCTCCTCCATTTTTTATACCGATTGCATCGCCTGATTGTGAATTTCTTGTCTGACCATAAAACGCAAAACTTGGAAAGTGAACAACAGGACAGACTATACATCCAGCTTAGTTTGCCATACACACAGCCTTAGTAGTCGTACGTGTGTGTGTGTGTGTGAATACACCAGTACGTGTTAAAAGTACCTACCTTCCAACGCAAATACTTGTACATGCATTTTCTTTCGCAAACAGGAAAAAATCTATATACACACACGGTTACCTTGTTTAGCGGAAAATGCATGAGGGGTTGCATGATGAAAGCTGAAAGTTAAACAAAATATGTAGTAATTGAAAGCAAAGCTCGAGTTTTCTCCAAGTCTACCTTAAACCGCTTTCGTATTCCCGTTTCTTGCTGGAGTTTCTCCTGTCGAACATGTGAATACACGTCGTCGTTGCCGGTGTACGTACGTTCCTTCTCTTTCCTATACAATTTCCTCCTGTGTGGATATAGTGGTAAAAAGCAAACAAGGTTTCGTTTTATGGTTACTTACTTACTAATGTGGTAATCAAGGCTGTCTGTTCTTTGGTCGCCACGCTCCATCCAACTCTCCAAAATCCAACTTTCCCCTTTATATTTCGTCTTTCAAAGATTCGCTTCATTTGCAAGCAAGTCCACGAGAGGTAGTCCCTAGAGCATTTCTATTATTCAGACAGGTGTGTGAGTATCTCGCCATGCAGAGTATGAAAGATCGAGAGACTTGAGCCATTCTTTGTGTATATGATTATTATTATTACATTATTTTCTGCTTTTACTTGTACTAAAAACGGTAAACATGGCGTAAGGAGGCGATGAGATTATTCGACTGCACTGCCAATCCTGAAAACCGGATGAAAGTGCACTCGTTACATTAAATATGCACGAACTTACCATCCACATTTTCTATCGAGGGAAAACAGCATTTTCATTTTTGTTCAGTCAAGATGAGACGAGGGCGGCATTGTGAGGAGAAGCAAGGGGAAAAATCTTTACGTAAAATGTTGAAAAAAAAACCGGATTGGATATCATGAATTGCAGATAGGAATTTCCAGTGGAAAGCACAAGTATATTATACATATATTATACGTTTTCCCTTTCATTCTGTGTATTTCACCAGCGAAGCGTTGAAAAATCATGTATATGGATGAACAGTAGACAGACGTAGATGTCAGATTGGATTTAGATCTTTCCTGAAACGGCTCAACATATAGCCAGTCAATTGTATCGGATTGGATTGAAATACATAATATGAAAAAGCATGAATTACTAGCAGGGTTTGATCAACCGATACTTTTTGCAGCGCAGGGCAAAATTAGGTAGTCTTTCTCAAACAATTTACTCAATTTCCTCACTACATGATTCCGAAGGAAAATATAGAGTCGTCGTATCCTTAACCCTATTGTCTGCTGACCGTTTTCTGCTAGACTTATCCTTGACTTGACGTCAATAACGAGGGCGGATTTGTCTAGTCGGAACAAATCATTGTCCATTGTCCATCCTTAGAAATGTATATTTTTTCCAAAAACTCGACGCTTCATCCACCCATAGTTTCCCAGCTATTCTAGTATTTATAACGTTGACACTTGCCATCCTCCTTCGAATGAAGACGGTATCGATTAATTCGTGAAAAACACAAGAGTCCACGCGTCGACCGCTGATTTGTTGTCCCTTCCCTTCCCTCTGATGAAGATATGTAATAATGGTGGTAGCCATCCCCCTTTAAAGAGCCCGTCCACCACGACATCTTGAAGGATGTTCGTTTCGTCCATAGGTAAGACTACGATAGTCTTGTAAGTGGGGATAAAAGAAAGAAAAAAAGCCAGAAGGATTGGCTCGCTAGCCAAGTCTCTCTGATGAGCTACTTAACTTGGCTGGAAAACAGCAGCACCAAAAAAAATCCTCTTATGATTTCCGACATTATAACAAAACCTCTACCACTCTCTAATCAATAACATAAACCCCGTTGTACTAACCATATACGAATATTAACGGTAGTTCATTATTTTGCAACTCTCCATCCTTTTGTTTAAAGCATGTTTCAGCTAATTACGGCTCTGCTGCCTCTCAATGTGCATGCATGACAAACACATGAGCTCAACTTTTACTAACTGAATAAAAACTAGTAAAAAATTAACAAAAGCTAGTCTTTGCTACCACTCTAACTAACCGTAGAGCATAGAACAAAAGGAGGCGAGGAGACTACCCCGAGGGGTGTATGTATATGAAATGCAAACAACCACCTCAAACAAGAGGGACATGTTGTTTATGGGCTGGATGTCTTCTTTTTTGTGGATTTGTTTAAATTTTTATCTCCGTTGCAAAAAGTTATGTGTATCCCGCTTCGTAAAGAGTTGCAACTCGAGTTGAGTAGTAAAACCTGTAGTATTTCCTCAACGGTGCTGTTGGAAAAGTTGTTTTTAAGCGCTCCATTTTCATTGAATATACTAACGTGTGAATTTACTTTTCCCTCAATTTCAGAACCCGTTGAAGCCGACAATGTGGAATCCCCCGAGGGCCAAGGTGGTTCGGAGGAACAGCCCTCAGAAGACCCCAAAAATGACAATCCTTCATCCGAAAATGAACAGAAACCTGATGAGATACCTGATGACACAGAACCTGAAACAAAGAGTGCCGGAGATGCGGCGGAAGGTGGTGGCGGTGAAAACAATGAGAGTTCGGAGCCACAAGAGCCTCAAAAGGACGAGGAGCCTGGCGAGGAACCAGGCCAAGAGGAAACATCACAAAAGGAGGAGGAAAACAATGAAAATCAGAGTTCACAAGTTGATGACGACAACCCCGGGGGAGAAACTAAAAGCCCAGAGGAGGAACCAGAAGGACCTGACAAACAAGAGAGTAGGGAGGTCGCATCCCCGTCTAATGGCAGCGAAGAAACTGGGAAGGAAAATGAGACGGAAAATCCCATGCACGATCCCCCATCACCGAGAACATCTCCGCCAATCCCACCACTGGAAACCGGAGACGAGACTGCGAGCCCGTTGGAGCTCAATGGTGAAAGCGAAAATGGAAATGGTCTTGATGCCATACCTACCCCGAGACCACTCTCTGTCTCGCCATCTCCCACCATCGTGCTTAGCAGCAAAGAGACGGAAGAAGATGGGAATAATAATACACGGGAAAGCCCTGGCGAAGCAAATGACAAAGATACTTCAGAAGATCGGAATGGGAGAAATTCAGCTGGCGGAACTGGAGGAAATAGTCCGGACAGCTCTGAAAGGAATGAGAATGACCCAGAGCAGGCTAGAATGGAAAGCCCAGAGCGAATCATTCCTGCAGATGAAAGCCTCCGTGACGAGATTGAAGATGGCCAAAAGAATGGACGAGAGGAGAGGAAGCCTAGTAGCAAGAGCAGAACCTCGTCAGCTTCGACGATTATCAGTGACGGCGGCTCTGGGAGAGGAGGAAGAAATAACGGCAATGAAAATGAAGATGGTGATGATACTACTGGTGCTGCTGTTGATGATTGTGGAGATGTCGACGAGGATGCAATTCCCAAAACTAGAAATGATGAGATTGGTGAGGGTGAGAGCTGTAGTGGTGGTGCAACTACTACTACTACCATTACCACTTCTCCCACTCCCGCAATCGTGGAGCGTCGTAAGGGTCTGTTTGGCTAACCGTAAGTTTGTCTCTCTCCCCTTGTCGGACACACACTCAAGTGCACATAAAAAACTGGTTCGAAGTGCTCTTTCCATGGGAATTGTAACTTCAATTTTCACTCACACACACACACACACACCCATGCACACACTCTCATCTTGTCATAAGAAAACGGAAAAGACTTTTCAGAGGAAGTTGTTGCGGACATCTACACATGCACACATCAAGCATTCCATCTATGAAACGAACGGTCCTAACCCAACCGTGTTCTCTTCCGTTTGTCCCGGCCCATGAAACCAATTTTGTGTAATCCGACTCACTATCACCAAATTAGAAGCACATTAAATGATCCGGAAAAGGTCAAAACATCATACAAGCTGGCCCACAATTGTGTGTTCCGCGGTATCACGGACAGCAAAACGAGAATACAATCAAGCCACACGGATCCAATTTTTGATAGGCAGCCTTCCGTTTAATTTTATAATGGAAAATTTCGGACATGAACCTGAAACCCTGCAACCATGCGGATTACCCATGTAATTTGGTCTGCTCCTTTGGCTGCCTCCCGTTGTTGCATTCATGTCATGATGGCTAACGCAAAAGATGCATCATCATCCTATTTTCTGGTGGCCAAACGAGACCACACAAGATGAGAGAAAAGCTCCCAGAACTTGAGAGTCTGTCCACGAATGATTTTTTTCTTTCATGCTGCTTATTTCTCTGGGCAAAATCCATGAGCATTCAGTAAAAGTCGTATGTACATTGCAAATGCCAATTTACTAATGCACACTCAAGTATTCACAATAATATACATAATACATCATATTATGTCATCAGACAATGCTCCCGCATCGTACACATTTTACCTTCTGCGTGTCAGTTATTTTTACAATTCGGCCGAGTGTAAACGCAAGCGTATCAATCATGAAATATATTTGGCGAATTAGGCATATGTACGTTTCGAGAGAGCAGATCCAACATACGGATGGTTTTATAAATATGATTTCCGATTGTATTACTTCCATACACATTTAAAGTGTAGAACTATTATTGTGTGCACACTCCAACTAGCTCGTTTGTAGTTTACCAAGTTTATGAAAATGTATGGTATATGTTTGTATATATATAGCATTCTTGTTTTTTGTTCACTCCCGTATCCTAATCTTCACTGTAAAAGGTCTTCTGCTTGAGATGATGGAGTCGGCGAAAAAAGTAGGTTGTGAAAATGCATTGCATGTAAATAACTCTAAATTACTTGTTTTTCCCATTTTAAGCCTCTCTGCCTCGTTGTGCATTGTTATGTGCTTTAAGCAAGGGAGGGAGAAAGGAGTACATTACATGGAAAACATGAACATCCTCTCCTTTTTTCCTTCCATCCTAATGCTGTTTATTTAAGCTCCAAATTGAATGAGTGGAGCAAACAATATGTAAGAAAAAAAAGCTGGAAAGATTAAGACGATTACATGGTTCAGAGAAGACGGGAGCGGATCCAAGATTAAAAGACTTTTTTCCCCTTTCTTGTAGCGTTTCCTTTTGAGTGCCCTCTTAATTGGTTCATTTTATTTAAATACAAGGAGCAAACGGGTTTTTAAAGTGGGACAGGAGTTTGCTCTCCAACAATATGAAATGGGTCTGGGATAATCTCAAATGAGGATAATATTATGATCTCGTTTCTTTTTATGAATTGTTACAAGAAAAGAATGGGCTAATTCGCACAAAAGGAAGAAAATGAGAATACTTTTTAGGGAAAGAAGCTGACGCTTAATGTGGGAGCTCATTCCCGAGAAAATTAAGTATACATTGTATAGTAAACTACTCGCTTTCCCCTTGTTTTTTTTCAAAGCCAAGGTGAATGATGAGTCCGCTGGAACAAACGGGCTGCCTTCCATCATTAATGTTGTTGTGCCATGCCAGCTACCTGGCTCCTGTTAGGAATCATATTAGTGCAAACTGCTTATAAAAATTGCATTCCCAATAAAAATTTACGTTCTCCGTGGGATCGCCCTGGATAAGATAATAGGTTTT
>JAANSN010002456.1:0-24013 GCA_036850665.1 Dicranocentrus wangi | reverse complement strand
TTGGGAAATAATGCAAAACTTAAAAAACTTCACCCTTTCCCCTTGCTTGCCTGCTTCTTGTTCCCCTTTCAGTTGAGTCGTGTCCCCAACCAACTTGTGTCGTTTTACTGTCCTCTCTCTCTCTTTTGCTCCGCGTAGTATTTTATATATTTGTGATGATTGTCATTCAGCTCTCAAGTTATTGTTCCTTTTGTCAAGGGGTTTGTAAGGATCATGTATTTACCTTCCGATTTTTATTTATATTTGAATGAAAAAAGGAGAGGATTTTTTATGTTGAGCAGAGGAGGAGAACTCTGGGGTTCTCACAACTTTACATTCACTCACAGTTGACATCATTAAATATCGGGGAAAAGGATGGATTGGATCCTTGTGTATTTTCGGAGCAGTTTTGTGGTATCATCATCATACTAGCTGCGTAGCAGGGAGGAATGTATAATAAAATGGCAGATGAGATGAGAGTTATTCATGTTCAAGGGCTCTGTTACAACAAGAATATATATAAACATCATCCCTTGTTGTTCAGGGAAGGCAAGGGAGCGGGGAGCGGCCGACAAGGACAGGGCAGTCATCTCTTTTCACAGAGTTGACAAGTTTGCTTTTTCCATCAATGATGGGATCATGTTTGAGTCGGGGGATCATCATGAGGTAAATGGACGGAGAAGCAGCTCTGTTCTGTTATCACAACGTGGTCACTCAAGTGCACCGGAGTTTTTTTTTTGAGAAGGCCCATTTGGTGGAATAAAAGGTTAACAAAATGTCATTTCAATAATGGAGAGATTATCCCTGTGTAGTAGTAAAAAAAGCACGAGTTAGTTGTTGCACTTTCTACACATTTGCAAAAGATTTTTTTCCCTTCCGAGGGTGGCTACTACTGTTCCCTAAGACTAACTTTGCATTTTCAATTTGGACTCCAACCGAGGGCTCCACTCTCCCAGAGTTAGTTGGTTGGTGAGTTCGGAAGTGAAAAAATGACAAACTGGAAAAGGCTGTTTGCTCCGACCATTACTTCCGCCTCTGATTTTCCATGGGACGGACTCTAGTCAAGATTCTAATCGGGCAAATATTGACCAGAAGAATTGGAGTCGTTGTCGGTCCAACCTTAGTTAGCACCCTCCGCTTTTTCCTTCTTCTTTTTCTTCTCAAGTTTCCGTGTGAATCAGCTTAATCTGGCGCTACTGCTCGGAAACTTTTTTCAGATATCAAAACCACCGGACCGAGTCCGATGATTAACTCGCTTGATTTCCCTATCGTGCGCCTGGGTTAAAAAAAGCGGAAAAACAAATGGAAGCGAAGAGGAGAAGAGGAAAAGTTCAATTTCTTTTTATATAAATTTGGTCAAATATGCGTGCGTGTCAAGTTCACCGTCTTTTTGGGTGCATTTTTTTCTTCTCTTCTCCCTTTTCTCTCCTTCCTCCTCTCCACTGATATTTACTCCCTGATCGTCACAAGATGGATCACTATTTCGTGTGGAAGGAAAGGTGAGATGGGGCTGAATAAGTCAAGTGGTGGCAGCCCAATTCAATAGGGGTAAAGTATAAAAAAACACTGCGACAAACGATTTCCACGAAAAGTTTTTAGGGAAAACGCGCGTTGTCCTTTTTCGTTTACCTTCCTTCCATGTATCATTTGCTTACACAGTTTCCCCCTTTTTTCGAAACATTTTCTTGTTTGCTTAGACATAATACTTATTTGCTTACACATGTGTTGCGTTACTCTGATGGATAAGGAGAGAGAGAGAGAGAGAGAGAGGGAAATACTGCACGAAGGACCCGATGGCTTGCATGCAAACATGCAAGTGCGTAACACTGCCTGACTGACTCCCTCTCGAAGTCTGATCATATATGTAATATACGTGTTGGTAACCAGATTTTTTCCTTCTCTTTTTGAAACGAAGAGAGAAGGAAAGGAAGGGAAAAAAATTGAAATCTGAGCGGAATAAGTATATGAGTTGCTGATGTGAGTAGTTGGTAAATTGGATTGCTGTTGTTGATACCGTTCTCTTTTAGTTTCAACGGGGTATATATACGGGGATTTAAACTGTCTTTGTGGAGGAGGGAGAGAGTGAGCGGTAGTGTGCACCACACTGCACTCCATTCAACTCCACTCCACCACCACCACCACCACCGCTTGTCTTCAGACACGGGGAAATGAGTTGCGGAGATGGAGTGAGTTGGACATGGGAAATGACTTTGAATTTCTCTGATTTCATGAGAGGACGCGGACGTCAGGTTGGCTGCAAACCTGCGAAGCCAAAGCCAACCTGACCTGATGTTTTCCCGAGCGGGGTTTTTATTACCGATAAAAAAAACTCAACTACATTGCATGTTTTTTTTTCTTCCCCAGATTCGAAAAAAAGTTGGTTGGTTGGTTGGACAAGACATGATTGGAAAATGGTTGATAATTTTTTTCCCGTCCGTCCGACAAATAACGGGTTGGCTCGCAAATGGGCAATTTAGTTGGATTTTTTTTGTTGGAAAGATATAGAGGTAAACGGCGGAGTTTTGACGGGTCTGTTTATCCAACTCGGGTTTACGTGTGGTTCTAATCGCTGAGCGAGTTTCACTTTTTTTGCACGTTTTTGAGATAAGATGCGCTTGTGTACCTTATGAGAATTTCGTTCTGCTCAATAAAACCCAACTAACGCAATGCAAAAATGCATACTTTTCTTGAGGGTTTTTCTCGGTGAGTTAACCCCAACCGGGCAGAACTAACAAATTCGTTTAGCTGGAGTAGAGAGCAATTGAAATACACAGTGTCCAATTTTTGTACAAGCCAAAAGCTATTCGAAAAGAATCTGTAATGTATACAACTATGAAGATACTGAGGATTTGCGAACAATGGCGTCTTTTTATGGCATTCAAGTTTAAAATGACATTTATCGAAAAATCCTTTTTCATTCTTTTGCCTCAAATGATTAAAAAGCAGAATTAAAAGTTTCATTCTTAAAAAAAAAAAAAAAAAAACTCTTCATTTCCAACTTGACGGATTTCCCATCAATTTTTTCCCCGACTTGAGACGCTTGTTTACCATCCCCACAAAGCATTTTTTTTGTTCTTCTCTTCTCTCCTCCGTCCTCCCGTTGACATCTGCATAACAAATGGTTGGCGTGGATGAGTTGAGCTCAGTTGAAATTGCTCACTCAGCGCAAATGACTGAAGCTTTATTGCTCCCATTCCGTGATGTGATGAATTTCCCGAACACTATATACTACTCCACTCTCTCTCTCTCTCTCTACTCGTTCGAGAAAATCGCTTTCTTCTCTCTCTCTCTCTCCCTCCTCATCCGCTTTATTTGAAGCTGATGGAGGAACGATGAGGAACCCAGCGAACAAATTTATGCAATCTTATGGAGGAGATAAAGAGAGGATGGTTTATTGTCAGCGTGCATTAAGACGAAAATTATTAGCCTGTGGATCTAGATCTGGCTCTATATAAAATGTTGCGAAGCGATGCGATGAGTCTGTTGTTGACGGAGTCAATAGCAAAATCTCTTTTCTATTTCGCTTGATTGTCTTTTTTTTCTCTCTCTCTCTCTCTCTCTCTTCCCTTTCTGAATGGCAACCTATTCCCTCCTTCTTGTTTTCTATTTGTGGCATATACAAGGAGAGGAAAGGTTTGTAATGAGTGGGAGAGTCGAGTATAGTGGCGCAAGAAAAGACATGGGGAAGAATTTTCTTATTTGCATCTGCTCAGCGTGAAGGAACCACATTACTAATGGGAGAGTAAGCCGAAAATTGGGATTTTGGAGGAAAGTTTTGCTAATTAGGAGGACGACTGACAAGAGGGCAATATGAAAAAGAACGTGGGAGACCGACCCATTGTCATCATTATCATCATCTGCCTCCTCAGGTTTTCCACTGTCTCTGGCAGTTGGACTCTGTGGAGGAAAATTGAAACGGCAAAAAAATGGCTTAAATGTATATGTGATACTGTTTCCGCTAGTAATGATGAGTCCCATTTTGACAAAGAATTTTTGTCCCGGTTGGACCTTGGATCCTCTCTTGTGAGCCAATTCGCGCGCAGCTAATAAATATGTTTCTATAAAAAGGTATGTAGATTGGAGTTTTCCAAGTTGGGCTCCCGGAGAGAACTGTTTAAATTAGCGGCTCATCTCCATTATTGTTTCTTTTATAAATGGGCTCCGACATCAGCAAGTCCGGCATTCGGAAGGAAGAGAGAGAGAGAGAGGAAACAAACGGAAAAGAGCTTCTTCCTCCAGTTTGATTATAAATCCTTCTTCTTCCTTCCTCTCTCATTTATTTTATAAAAGAGAGATTTTCCAAAGATGAGATTTTCCAAAGATGATGATGATAATGGCAGCCATCATCCTTGTGCTCACACTTGACTCCCCGTCAAATCCCGCTATCGACAAATGGACAGATGAGAGTCAATAGGGTGGTGGTGGTGCGGAAGATACACGAGCCCAGGGAAGATGTTTCGAGGAAAACATGTTTGCGGGCGTATCCACGTCACTCAACAATTTTATATATAACCGTTTGGTGTACTATGGAGTAGGTTTGTCTCTCTCTCGAAGTACGGTTCATATGATAAGGTTCAGCGGGATGCATTTACATTGTGTTTATAAACCAGACATGCAGTATGACTATCAGATTATGAAGAGTGGAATACTAGAATAGGTGATCGCTGAAGGTTTTGACTGCTGCTGGTCGGGAAAGTAGTAGCTGGACAGTAATCAATCCACTGCTGTGCAGGCAGAATAGTGTCATTGTTCCATATGGAGCATTGTTGTTTGAGCTCGGTGGTATTTGCTATTTCAACTACTACTGACTGACGATGAGATGAAGTAATAATTACAAAGCATAAAATGCGCTTAGTTTGGAGCAGAGACTCCTGTCCTATTCTTTTGGTAGCCTGAGCTTTAAATGCCTCCATCCATATAGCATCATCTCCAATAACTCCTTCCTACTCCTACTCCATACGTATATTATCGTCTACTGTTTAGATCCTGGCTATGATTTATGTCAATGTTTGCGTGTAAATTGAAAATCAACAAGGTTGTTGACAGCCCTCCTTCACTGGAGATCATTTTAAAGGGGGAAAACAACGAAATGCTTTTTAACTCAAAAGTCTGTGCTCTGCTGTCAGAAACTGGGCTCGGCAGCCCATGTCGACAACCACAATCCTGTCGTGTCTTAATAAATTAGGCGCAGAGACGTTGAGATAGTTTTTAGCGGAGAGTAGCGAGAGAACAAGAGAGAACAGAAAACAACACCTGAGAATTGGTATTCTTTCGCCCACTCCGAGAGCCCACCTGTTTTGGGGCTCTCTCCATCCAACAATCGTCCACGTCTCTCCTCGGTGTACTCTACTCCATAACCTCCGTCTCCTCATCTCTTTACTCAAAGTCAGCCAGCCAGCTTTTGAATATCCCCATAAATAACCTCTTGAGAGTTGGATGGCTTTTTTTCCTCCGTGTGGAGGAGCCTATGAATGGTGGTTATTACCACACACTACACTAGTATATTATATGTATCTGCTCCTTTCACTCCCAACTAATGGATTATCTGCTGGCAGAAGTAGTAGTGGATGACCACGACCACGGCGGAGTAGTAGTGACGCTGACGCGGAATGCTCAATCTGAGGCAGTCAGTCAGCAGGTATCACCACCACACAAAAAACCTAAAGAAAAAACTGAAGGCCATGTTTCCTCGCCCGTTTATCGCCATCTTATATTTGGTGCTAGTGGCGCTCTGACTGCTGGTCCTCCAGATAATATGAGTTTCTGTCTCTCTTCTGTTTTCTCTCTCCTGAGTATGATATGGCGATAGTGGTGGTGGTGCGGTGGTGGCTAATTCGTGTTCGTTTAGATCCATCAACTGTCTTCATTATATGCAGGTCGCCGGGGATAAGGAGAATGGAGAAGGAGAGAAACACCTGCCTTGCCTCTCTGCTACAGAGATTTTCGAAACCTGTCTGTAAAATATCCATACACAGCATAGCATACACACATATGCCCATCTCGGATTTCCATTGAAGGAATATCGAGTCGTCATATTATCGTAACTATTCTAGTTCAACTCTCCTCACATTTTTATATACTCTACCTGTCATAATCCCATTGTACTAAACTGTGAGAGGCTGCATGGCACGGAGCAATTATTCTTTTTTTATATGCACTCAAACCACTTTTCTCTCTCTGGGTCTTATGGCTTATTGTGCGGAGGGATATATGGATGGCCACATTGCATTGCATTGGGCTGTCTGGGACCGCGTTAACTAATCATAAGTGAAGTGATTGTCATGTCACTTTTCCTCTTGCTCGCCTGCTCCTGTTCCTCCCGTAAGTGGTTTGGATTTATGGATTATGCTAAACGAGGAGACTGAGAGTGAGTATATAAGTCTCGTGGTGGTGGTGGTAGAGTAGTGGTGTTTATTGTTACGTTTATCTTTGTAAATTATTGCTCCGCGTGAGGATATTAGTTTTCTTCTTCTTCTTCAAGAAACGCATCCCTATCACTCCAAGACTTTTTCCCATTGTTGGAAGAAGGACCACTTCTTGTTCATCTTATATTTTTGCAATGGAGGAATGATGATGATGCATGAAGCGCCGGCATGCAGTAGCAAAATGTGATTTTTCACCTCACTGTGAAATTTTAATTTGGAGGATTGAAAAAAAGAAACGCGCGGAGGCGAGTGGTATTTATTTCGTGTGGTAAATATACATCATCTCTCGCAGTCGAGTGAAAATGTGGCCTTAAATTAGATGAAGGTGTTGGGCCCACCAGTCGACCAATCCATTCAACAACTAATCCTCTCTCTCTCTCTCTCTCTCGTTTTTTCTCCCCGAGCCAGCTTTTTAGCCCTTTTATGACAAGGATGCGCGTAATACCCAGTAGGAGCTGCTCAGCATAAATTAGTTTTTTTTCCGAGTAAAATGCCGTTTTTTGCTCTTTATCGCCACGCCATCGCATCGCACTGACTAAGAGAGAGTAACAATGGCTAATTCGTCATTGTTCATATAAAACGGAGAGGGATTAATAAGCTTTTGGGAAGAAGCGGAGTGGGAAAATCCAGTGTGTAGGTGACTGAGGATATATTTGTATATTTTTTAACTAAAATGCTGCAGCCGCAACGCAACCATGTCTCCTCGTTTCTAATTCTGGACTGGATTCTCTATTGTTTTTCGTTGACTCTATAGTTTTATTTAAATCGTGGTAAATGATGAAGATGATGAAGGTTACAGCGGAAGGGTGCAAATAACTGAATTTTTATGCACGGGGTGCTGTCGTCGTCAGAGTTATCAGCTCATTCATGATTTCATTGAATCTCCTCCACGGATGGAGTATTTTAAGCAAGGGAAACTGGAACAGTTTTACTATTGTGAAATGTATTCTTAGGCCGATATTATTTTACCAATATCTATGATCACGAGAAGATTACCCTCCTTACCTTCAGTATATATTAAGCAACGTGGTATTAAAAAATTCTATATCGTCGTTGAAGTTGCAGAGTCATCATCATTTTATGCACAACAACGAACGCTCCATGTCCTCAAACTTCTAGAGTTACCTCTCTGGCATAACAAACCTCCGCTTAACTTACTACGCCACCTCTTTACTTACTTACTTACAGTTAAATTGTGAAGAGAAAAAAAAGTTTAATTCATGAAAATGGCCGGTTGATAACGATGAAGCTGCTGATGATGATCATGATCATGATGAAGGTAAAGTCTGTGAATACACGCTTACATCACGCTCAAGTTACCTCGTTGCATCCAACTGCTTCCCCCTGAATGAAGCACACCACTTTTTTATGTGCATTGTAATAGAATTTTAAGACCTAGTTGCCACATTCATTACAAACTCTCCGTAGTCATACGGGCATCTCTCTTTCCATTTTCCACTTTTTCCCCATTTCATACCGAAAAAATCGTGGTGGTAGTACTGACTGACGCTGAATGAGTATAATGGTGTAATGTAAGGAAAAACTGCTGGCATCCCCACACCACCACCACCACCATGTTCCACCATCCACTACCACCACCAAATATCCCAAAAATCCTTGTATATATTTTTTTTTCTCTCTGTCTCTTTGTATATATGGATATGCAAATAGCAAAATCCCACCGTCACACATTATAGTAGTCTGGGAGCCATAAGGAGCATAAAAGTTGACATTTTGTGGAAAAAAAAACAAGTTGAATCAACAGTCTCATTCCTTTTCCCAATCAACAGCCCAACTCGCCATAAAAAGGCAATGTATGAAGACATGTATGTCTCCCAAATGCTCATTTACACATTTTAAACTACACTATAACGAGGTAAAGTGGATCTGAATCGGCAGTTAGTGTCGCCCTTTATTAGACTAAGAAAAAAACGAGAGAGAGAGAGAGAGAGAGAGAGATAATCTGGTACAGCTCGTATCATAAACATTTTACAAAACTGACTACAAAAAGTAAACGAAAACGAGTGAGAGAGAGAGAGAAATACCAAAAGATTTTTTTTTTGTGTTTGTCGCTCCTGCTCCAAAGCCACCTTTCCTGCCTACCATTATTACCATCACACCATCGTCGTTTTAAATACGTATTGTGATTGTGTGTTTGTGTGTGTGTGTTTGTGTTGTGGCTCGTTTTGTGTCTGTAATTTACTTCGTTATCTGATTTCATCCTGACTCGGCTGCGACAGGCTTAATGGTGATTTCGTTATTGTTTAATCTACGATATTGCCCAGTCGACTTTTAATATCCTGAGGAGGAAGGGTTACCTTACGCACTGCTCTTACCTGCCTTACAAACGTTTTTGTGGTTTGGTTTGGATGAAAAAAGGAATATATATATATATAAAATCAACTTGGAAATAATTTTCGCATTGTCTTCCCTCCTCTCTCTCTCTCTCTAATCAAGCCATACAAGCGTGCATAATGTAATGTACTCGATTTTCAGAGAGAGTGGCCGGAGAGATCCGACCGTGATGTGATGTAACCAAACAAATAAATTCTTTTGAGGATGTAGGTGTGCAAATTTATGCAATTACAATGAGTTGACCATGCCATGCCCATTATGCTAAGGGTTATGGGTGGTTTTATTATATTGTGGCAATGAGAGAGGTGTTAGTTATTGTATCGTCGTCGTCCAACAGTCAATGAAACAACTCCTTTTGAAGGCCAACGGAAGGGACTCGACTCGCTGAATGCAAGTTGGAGGTTGGATGGATGCAGTGGAAAAATAAAATAAAATAAATCAGAGGAGGAGGGTTGGTTGGTTGGATGGACCCAAAAATTCGTCCAACAGTCAATGAAACAACTCCTTTTGAAGGCCAACGGAAGGGACTCGACTCGTTGAACGCAAGTTAGAGGTTGGATGGATGCAGTGGAAAAATAAAAAAATAAAATAAATCAGAGGAGGGTTGGTTGGATGGATGGACCCAAAAAGAAATAGCCGGTGGTGCTGGTGACTGGAGATTTTTTTAAAAAAAGAGATTCACCTGACTCATCCTGGAACAAAAACGGGGCAGCTGAATAGGCTACACTCGGAGAGAGCTTTTGAAAATGAAACCAAAATGTGAAATGCAATGATGAAAAAAAGAAATTGGGTGGATGAATGAGAGCTGAGCTGGCTGGTTTTGTATACCTCCATTTGTGTGGTGGTGGGATGATGACTCCACTAATGCACTGCACTGCCTACCGTAAATTGAAATTAAAACGATGAATAACCTTTTAGAGTCTTTTGTGGAGAGAATCAAAGCATGACTTTAATTTTAGTAGGCGGTTTTGTGGAAATTGAAATGCATCTAACATAGTTTTGGGGAGCTTTGGAGCAATTCGGTCATTCAAAAGCTCATGTTTCGTCTTCCGTCATAAACGGCTTTTTTGAGGTATATGACACCTCAAAATAATTTTATTAATATATTTGTACTTAATTTAACATTAGATTGAAAACTGTTTTATAAGTTCGAGGTTTAGTTGCCGTTCCGCCTCGAAAATTTAACGCCAAAACCATTTAAATACTCTACTACGTTTGCTTGCGTAATTCCCAAAATATCTCTCTCTCTCTCTCTATTTCACATTAAATGGCGCAAATTATATATCCCCCAACCCTCGTCACTCTCTTTTAGCCCAATGGGCTGACTCAACTTGTTCTTTTCCTTTTTTATTGCGCCCATAAAATTTCCAATTAAATTTACGATAACTTTAATGTCTAAATTATAAAGTATAAAGTCTCTCGCGCAGCGCCAAACTAAACTGTTTATCTCGTTAGATCAATTCTCACTACATGAAGAAGAGAGGAAAGGAGGAGAGAGAAGGAAAAAAATGTTGAGAAAAAAAGACAAGCATGTCATTGGGCATATATGTATAATAACATGAAGGGAAAAAAGTTTGTTTTTTTTCTAAAGGAGCTAGCCGTTTACATACAAAAAAGACATATAATTTCTTTAAACCATTCCGATTTTTCCTCCTTTTTTATTAACTCCCCGAGTGTAAGTAACCGATCGCCTGTTGCTTGAGAGAAAAAAAAACTAAACTTTTTTTTTTCTTTTTCAAAACTTGTGTGTGGACTCGCTTTAGCTTCAAGTTTCTTTTTCAAGTTTAATTCTGTGGCTTTAAAAAAAAGTCTGCCAAAGTTATTCAAAGTTGTTTAGTAGTAGTTAACAGTGGAAGAAAAAAAGATGAGAGAAAGAAAAAGACAAGATATAGAGTTCTCCCTTGAGAAAGGCTAAAAGAGAAGCTCCTGCTCAATAAAGTTTCACAAAATGTTGATGGAAACAAGGGAGGTACAAGCGTAAAGAGGATTCAGGAGCATCCCATAATAATAATAAAAATAATAATAATAATATTTTTTTGGACCAAAACCCTTTTCGCCGTTTTCCCCATCGCATCGCATCACATCTCCGTGTCGCGTCGGGCAAGTCTGGGCTTGTTTGTGTAAACGGTGTGGTGTGTCTTTTAAGAAAATACGATAATGACTCTCGACCGAGGCTCATAATTCCCGATAAAAACGTCACATAAAAGCAATTAAAGGGGAAAAATTGTTGAAACCGATCCCGGCAACAACCTACCTAACCAATATTATAGATGTCATTGGGTTTGGCTCTCTCTGTCGACAAAAAAAAAGTTTCCTCCGTCAGAGGAGGAGGAGGAGGCGAGTGTAAAAACTGTCGCTGTGGAGGTTCGTCTCTTTCTTGTGTCTTTCTTGGTGTCGGGGTTTTTTTTCCCTTGTCAGCCTTTTTTTTCCTCTCTTGAACAACACGGAGAGAGAGAGAGAGAGAAGAAGAAAAAAAAAGTTTTTTTTTCTCTAAATCTTGTGTGTTTGGTTGTAATATTGGTTGAGCTAACCAGGATGAATGAGTGGCAACGAGGTGAAATGTTTAGGAAAGGGCTGCACTGTTGTTGTAAACGACGTAATAAATACATATGTCACACTAGTTGGTTATCACACACGTACGTCACCTTACGGCTTATATGACTTTAAAACGAAGTATGCAATGCATGCTTGCCTGCCTTGCCTGCACTCGAAAAATTCACTTGCAGTGCAGAACAGATAGAGTTTTAAGTTATGTAGTATGGATTGTTGTTGGATTGTCGTCGTAGGTGTGTGGACAGAAAAAAAAGGTATTGACATGAAATAGTTTTTTTTTGTATTTGGGAAAGAACGAAAAAAAGGAGGATTCTCAGTCAGTCAGGTTGCACCTTACGAGGCATGCTTTTTAGTAGCAGGAGCCTTTTAAGAAACGGAAAATTCCCAAACTTTTTTAAATTGGATTCCCATTCAATTTTTTTTGATAAAACATTCAATCTGAGTGGTGTTGTGTGCTGCGGAAAATTAGATTTTTTTAGGTTGACCTCATCCTCATACATACATATTTTTGAATGTGGACAGTTTTTTTGTAGCTGAAAAGGAACTTTATTCCAGGAGAGAAATCCAGTGAGGGATTTAAAACTGAATTTAACTCGACAATTTCAACAAAAGTGTTTCTTTCCTCTCCCTTTCAATTTCATCGAGGGATGAAGTGGGAAAGCAAGTAGTGCAATTAAGATAAGCATCTCATCCAGTGTCCAAGTTAAATTACCAGGAGAGGACTCATTGGTGTTGGATAATAGTGTGTTAAAAGTGTTTCTTTCCTCTCCCTTTCAATTTCATCGAGGGATGAAGTGGGAAAGCAAGTAGTGCAATTAAGATAAGCATCTCATCCAGTGTCCAAGTTAAATTACCAGCAGAGGACTCATTGGTGTTGGATAATAGTGTGTCCCACATTATCATCATCATCATCATCACCACCGTGTGTATTTTTTGTCATGTTATTTCCTCCTCCCTCCTCCTCCTCCTCCTCTCCTGGGCAGATTATTATTGTCAGCCGTTGTGTCCGAGGCGTAATTATTTTGGGTGGTTTCCCTCACCACCAGTTCTTCTTCTTCCCCCATTCCACCGACTCCGATGGCTATTAAAGTCCAGTACAACAGAAAGGGAAAAGTGGACGAGCAACTTGAGGACTTTTACAACGACTGGATGCTACTGGTAAATAAATACGAAAACAAAAGACTTTATATTCGGTTGAGTTACTCACTCATTCACTCACTCACTTTATCTTTACTAAATCAAGTGAATATTGCTGAAAGAGTGGTGCTGGAGCATCATCATTATCCTCCTCATCGACCATTTCATTCACTGGTCATTAGTAACTAAGTTTTTTCCTAAAATGTTGGACTGGACCACTACTACACAATATGCATATGGGCCATGGGCCACTTACTTTTTTAGTTCCCACTTTTTCCAGCCCCAGCATGCATCCTTGTTGTTTACCTTGTCCAGGCTCGGAATAGGCACTAAAAACAGTGGGCAGGCAGAGAGTTCTACTAACCATAATATGAACGATTTGAGCCATTATTTTTATTCGCCTTTTACTAAAACCCATTCAGCTTTTTTGGACCCTGTACACCTTCGAGTATAGTGTGTAGACAGCATGTGAAATTTTTTCTGGACGGTCTTAATGTCCTACTACTCCCTCTTGCTTTGAAACACGGCAGGAAACCCCATTCCAAACGAGAGGACATGTGCCAGTAGTTAAAAAAAATGAAAAAATGGGATATTTAAACGGTTAGTTGTCGACTGTCCCTCCGAATTTTCTTCCACTACTACTGCAGAAACAGAAACTCTGTGCAAATAAAATGGCTTTTTAATGGTCCTTAAGGGTGTAGCAAGTAGTGTATGGATTAAGATAGAACGACTGGGACGAGAGGGACAGGTTTTAATGGGTCCCATCATCATCTAAATGTGTATAACCGTGTCGTGTAAGAGGGGTTTGTTTGGGTTTCGATAGTTTTGGCTCTGAGAAAATGGTGGTTTTATTGCTGATGATGATAATGCTGACAACTTGAGGATAACAGGTTACTTGAGAGCGGACGAACTTGTAACATCTTAGCTTCTCTTTTTTTTTCTCTCTCTCTTAATGCCTATTTGTATTCCGTAATCTTTTCATTACCTCACTTTTTGTGGACATTGTATAGTCATCACATGGCTCTTTAAAAAACTAGAGAGAGAAAAAAAATACCAGGCAGCAGGATTACATTAAATGGTTAAGTTTAGTAGTGCAGCAGCAGTGGGTAAAAAGTGAGCCTCTCCCATTTATTTATAAGAGATGGTGAGCGTTTTTTAGTCCGCGACGACGACGACGACGAGAGGGCTGGTGGTTATCTTACAAAACGTTTATTATACATCTTGATGAGTTGTTTCCTGAGTAAAAATTAAGACCTATCACCTTTTAGAGAGAGAGTTATCTAGGAAAAAAAGAAATATGTAGAAAAAAACAAAATGTTATTTGCCAATGGCCACTACTACCTATGCACACTTAGCACGTATAAAAATAATATGTTTGTGAAGGAGTGCGCGCACCACCACTCACTCGGCCGTCTTCTTTATCCCTCAATTTGTAAGCTTCTTGTGATGATGGAGATTTTTTTTATGGACTAGTCTGAATTATTACGACTTTTCCCTCTTTATCAGTAAAGCTCACCACCACTCACTCAACTCACTTACAACCTCCACCTCAGCTTGAGCTACTACTACTTCTACAAACCCTCAGCCGGGCCGGGATATATTTTTTTGGGGGAAAAATGTTGAAATCCAGGCGGACATGTTTTATTTTGATAGTAGCATGAAAATGATTTATATCGGAGGGTTCACGGTTGACAGCTCTAGTCACCATCACCAGAAAAAAAGGAGCTCTCATCTCTAGCACTTGCAGAGAGAGAGAGAGAGAGAGAGAGAGATGGAGAGGTTGCAAACGGCGTGATGAATTTTTATTGGAGGAATAATAGAAAACGTCATGATTATCTTGGAGCTTTTCACTTTTTTAGCATAAAAAAACTTTTTGTAAAAACTTTTTGTGTAAAAAGTACATCTTTGGACAGGAGGAGAGAAAGATTGTGAAGAGAGAGAGAAAAAATTGAAAAATATGTTTTTAAAGAGATGAGGATGATGATTTTTTTCTTCTTCGTGTTGTTATCCGTGTGCTGAAACAGGGAGTATATTTTGAGGTTAGCTAAAAATCATCTTCATTGTAACAAGGTGTTATTACACCTGAGCTCATCAAAAAGCCGTGAAGTGGACATGAGAGTAGGTGTGATAATGTGAGGGAAATAATGAAGAAAAAAAAAAGAACGAAAAAAAGAGAATATATATCCAGTTGTGATAACATTCGTACAAATGTCTCTCATTCTTGACCTTTTGACACAACCCGGACTAACTGGCGAATGATGCCGGTGGTGGTGAGGTTACACCACCGCATCGGTGGTGTAATTCTTTTTTGTTATTTTTTTGGGGCGTCTGGCACATGTCATTTTCTCAGCTGGCTCTAGTCAACTGTCCAAACTGTAAGGATTTATTGGCTTTTTAATCAGTTTCAGAAAGAAAGAAAGAGAGGAAAAAAAAGTTTCGTAATTTTTGCACCGTCTAGTCTCCCTTTCTTGTTCAGAATTCTGATCATCTAGTCAACAAGGGAAAGGTATGCGAATGGAACACCTACCTTATACGTAACTTTTTTTTTTACTTTTTTCTCGTGTTTTCCTTCAAAAAAATCCATGTAATATATATCACAGTTCTGTCTGGTGAAATATGTCAAGCTAGTCTTTTGTAACAAAACAATAACGAACCCGAAGGAACGTTTTGTTGTTTAAAAAAAATGAGCTAGCGATGATGATGATATGATGATATAGGCTGGTTGCATAACCCGATGTATGTATTCCCTGAAATGTTGCAATTTATCGTGAAATACACGGCGCGCACGGAGGAGACGTTTTTTAATAATGAAAGTATTCTACAAGCAATTTTCCCCCCTTTCTTTTATGTTTTTTTTTCTTCTTCTTCTTGTGTAGACACATGCACACAGATCAAATAGTAGGTCGGTTTTTTCTCTCTTCTCTCGGTTCTCTCTCTCTCTCTCTCTGTCTTGTTGGAATGGTGGTGTGTAGTCTTGTTGAATAATAAGTCCGTGTCAGGAATGATTTCTTTCGGGGAATGTTTTATATATTCCTTTGGGGCCCTACGAATGTTTTGCATGCATCCAACTCCAACTGACATTCCCTGAGAGTTTTCCAAGCTTTTTTTTTCGAGAGAGAGGAGGAAAAAAGAACGGCGGAGGAGGTTATATGCACATATTTTACCATATCATCACATTCACCACCGCTCACTCTCCTCATGCCTCCCTCATACGACGTACTACACTCCTCTCAAATATCCACCAAGCATCCTCTTGGCTCTCTTTTTTGGTATTTGTTGAAAGTTGAGGAAACACTCATTCAGCTGTTGTTGGGTTCGATGAAGCTATTTGGCAAGTTTAATGTGGATATGGTTGACATGACAACCTTTGAAGTTTTACCGAAGTCCATTTTCTCTCTCTCTCTCTCACTCGTTCTCTATCCCCTGCACACCGGGAGGAGAGCGGCGGCGGGCACGGGCACAGGCAACCATCGCATCGTCATCGTCAGCCAGACTTCTCCTTCGTTCTTGGATTTCTCTCTTTTTGCAATCCAATAAAAACCCTTTTTCATATAAAAGGCAAAAGAGGGAGAGAAGAAATGATGAGCCGGGCATACCATCTGGTTTAGCCTTAGCGGTTTATATATACATCAATAGCGAGTAGTAGTCAAGTAGAGTAGAGTAGAGATTTGTTGGGGAAAATGGTTTACTAAAAAAAACTAGTTGGTTGCATTTCATCCAATCTCTCTCTCTCCCATCATGTTTATGTATTCTTGGGGAAGAAGGAGGAAAATGGAAGGAGAAGGAGACCAACACATAGCACTTCAACTTTTTTTACACCAGAGAGTCGTCGTCTTCTTCTTCTTCTTCCAACTCCAAAAAAACTCTGTCCAAGTTTACAAATATTAATTTTTCGGTTAAACTTTCAAAACAAGGACGGCTCCTCACAGACAAAAAAGCAAGTTTTTGGCATGCCGCAAGGGAAATATACATAACATGAGGAAGAGAGGATTCTGTCTCTAATATGCAATATGCCAACCTACTGATTTTTTTGTGTGTATCATTAAATATCTCCCAAAGTTTTTCGGTTGGGACACAACCTTCATATCCACATTTCCCCCCGCTATTTATTTGACACTAGTTTTTAACAAATTGTAAACTGCCGATTGACATTGGTTCTCCAACAAGTTTCGATTCCTTTGAGGGGACCGGACGGATGGATTTGGAGATGGAAAGTTTTTGTGTAAAAAAAATTCTGTTCTCTCGAGCCCAACTTTCCCCTGACGGTCCACATTCCCCCAATATTATTCCCAACTTCATCATCCATCCATTTTGCGCTCCCCTTCTTCTCGTGTTGAGCCGACGAATTGACTTCTTATGGAGATTTTCGTGTTGGTGGTGGTGTCACCAGTGCAAGAGAAAAACATAACGTATGGAGCAGAGCCCAGCCCATAGTAGCCCATCATCATCATGTTCGCATGTTCATGTTCATCCAGTTTTGATATTTTGTCTTTGAATTTACTCTATGATCTTTATCCTTCTGGCTTGGATGCACATTGGTCAAAGGGGACAGAGGGAACGGTTATATTTGTTCATCTTGACAGCCAACTTTTTGAGCTCCACGCTCTCGAATTATGTTTACTGCTATATGTAAATAACCCGCCGCGCCGTGACTATTCAAATGGAGTTGGAAACTACTAAACTCAGTAAAAACCAACTCGACACAGCAACATTTTTTCCATCCTCCTCCTCCTCCACCACCTCCTTCTTCGTCTTGTTCCTCCGCATCAAATTCCCCTTTTTTGACAATAGGGTGCTGTGAATTTACTTTGTGTGAACTGTCAAGTGTGAAATATGAAATGAATGTTGCATCCCAAAGAGGAGTTTTTTTGGGGAGAAAATCAAAAGGAAAACGGGGAAGTCCCTGGAATTGTCAGTTTGTTCATGTCTATGTCTATAGGCAAGCTTTCCTCTTAAATTTTTCTCGTTCGTTTTCGCTATAGACTATAGACACTTGAACGCGCGCAAAAAATATATATCTAAAAAATAAATATAGGCACAAATTCAAATAGGGAGGCTTGTTTCTGACGGGGAAATTTAGTCAAGAAATATATTCAGAGCAAAGCAAACGGCAAAGGCGAGGACTTTCTCTTTTTCAAATTCTTTCGAGGTGCGTGTTGCTCCATGCTCCTCTTTCATGTTCACTGGGCTGAGAAAAAATAAGTAGTTGTAGGAAGTTAATTCCGCGGCGGAGGTGAGTGAGGACAGCTGGCAAGTCTATAGAGCTAATACTTATACCACCTGAATGAAAAAAGTCAATTTTATGGATGCTAGGCTGTGTATACATAGTCCCTGCCCCTTTGCCCGGTTTTGTCCTCCTCGGACTGCGTGATCAACTCTCATCCTCTCTCTCAAAATATATAGTTAAAAAAAAGAATTCCACAAGAACTAAACACATTATATGCTGCTTATTTTTTGGCTATGGTCTCAGACTTGAAATTTTCGGATTTTTTTGCTTCACGTAACAAGAGCTGTCGTCAGACTGGTGTCGCTCGTAATATGCAAATGATGGGATGATGTGTTTCCTATCCGCAAAGCCCTTGATTAGCCGTCCCCATCCAGTTTTCGTTTTTTTTTATTCTTTGCGTGAAACACGTCATCATCATCATCATCGTAATATCAGGTTGTAGTGTCCAGCCAGTAGCAAAGAAAAATCACGAACCGTTGATAACCGATTATTCACGCTTCATTACCTTTAAATTTTTCACACAAGGGAGGAGGAAGAGAGAGAGAGAGAGAGAGAAAAAAAAAACTTTTATGTGATTACCCTTCCTTGTGGTGAGGAAACTACTTGGTCGCCTATCCACTTCCACTCTGCACACCACCACTCTCCTCCTGCTATTTGTTTAGAGTAAACGAGGGAGTAAGAAGGAAAAAAAGTTTGAAGGTGGTAGTTTGTTGAGCTTGAGAGTTTGTGTGTGTGTGTGTTGCGTTTTTTTATCAGGAAGGAAAAGCGGATGGCCATGGGCAATGAAAGCGTTCCAGTAAATTGGTTGAGCTTTTTTAAAAAGAAGAAAAAAAAACCTGAAACCGGACTGGTTAACATTTAAAAGGAAATATAAATACAAGTGTAGTCGGAGAGGTTTTTTTTTGTAGGCATTGAAGAAGGAAAAACGGAGGTTTCTTGATGATTTCCTCGTCAACTTTTTCTTTTTACACGAGAAGGCTATCGCGTGAATTAGGTTCAAAGAGGGTTTAGGAAGAAGAAGAGGTTTTAAGGGGCTGAATTAGAACGCAAATATTTGCTAATCATCAGAAGAAAATAAAAATCCTTTTTCTCTCTCAAATTGAATTGAATTATTCCACTTGAGCTTCAAGTGTGTATTCTAAAATCAAGTACTGTTGCATTCTTTTCTTTTTTGAGACTGTTTTGTAAATAAAGGGCGGGTGCTTCTCCGGATTTCTGCGTGGTAAAAACATGTGAAATACCCATCGGACGTTTTGCTAACCTTCGGCAGACAATTTAAACTCAGAAAGAATCTGTAACGTTATTTAATAATAGGTAGCTAAAAATATTTTTGGTCGTCGCTAAACTGTATCATTGCAGTTTTCGTTATGTGAAAAATAACGCGCATTTTATTCTTTTAGCTTGTCACGACCTATCTATCCGCGTATCATATCCGTATCACTTTCTGACTCACGACTTTTCCTCCTTGCTTGTGTCTAGCTCCCAGTCAAATAATCAAAGTCTGGCTGATATTGATAGACATTTTTTTTTCGAAGCTTGTTCTTCCGCTTTACCTCTCAACACTCGTTATTACACTTTTGATTCCTTCGACACGACGACATTTTTTTTCTCTCCTCTATATCGTCGTTTCGTTCAATGTCTACAACATAGACCTCGTTTTATACTGCACACACACACACACGCATAGTGTGATTGCAAATGATGATGATGATGATTTTGTAGATCCACATTCATAATATTTTATCCACATCATTTTCATGATGAAAGAGGAGCAGAGCTAGGAGTTCAAGCGGATGGATGAGTTGTGTTTGAGGAAAGTTGAAAGCATACAAAAAAAATTCCTTTCTCTCTCGCTCACTCTCTCTCCCTCTCTCTGGCTGATATTTCATTCTGGTTATATGTATAGGGGCACGCGCCGGAGTTGTAGCAAATCAGATTGGGACGCCTGAGACCAGAGGCACCGCCTTTGATCTTTTGCCGACAGTCGCTTTTGCCGAGGAGTTCTCTCTCTCTCTCTCTCTCTCCTATAAAAAACCTTTCGCTCTTGCTCTTCTTCTCTGCTACTACAAAACTACTACTACCACCGCACCACCGTACCTCACCACCACCACTACTACTACCACCTCCTCATCCTTCTCTCTACCGATCGCGATGCCCCACTCGCGCTTCCTTTCTTCATAAAATATATATAAAATTCGTCGTAGAAAAACCCTATTAAATAATCTCCCTTTTAGCCGAAAACTCCCGAATCTAAGGTCGAATCACAAATCGCTCTTGTTTCATCATTTTTTTTCTTCCTTCTCTCTCTCTTTCACGGAGATTCGTTCCATTTTCGTCCCTTTTTTGTATCGGGAAGCTGATACATTTATGCATAAGATGGGTGTGTAAACACATATATTATTTTCGGGTTTTTTGTGAAAAAAAATATAGAGCGGAGGAGAGTCAGATATACATTATGCATTTGAAGAGAATCCATGGTATACACGAAAGTACGGACACATCTGAGAGAAAAATGTGGTGGTGGTGGTGGATGGAGAGGGCTGGAAAGTTAGAGACAAACATGGAGAGAGAGAGAGAGAGAGAGAGAGAGAGAGAGAGAGAGAGGAGAGAGCAAGTGGATAAAACTTGTTACCGGTTTCACGGACGGTGCTTTCCCCTTTGGGCCTTCTCATTCCCCGTTTTCCTCTGAAGTTTAGCCGCCTATAATGATTGCATTTCTAACTGAGCATCTTTCCACTTGGGAGAAGACTGGGAGAGGAAAAGAGGATGATGACGATGATGACACTTGCCAAAAACAGTGACACAACGACGACGACGAACGCCATCCTTCGGCCCGACTCTAATGAGTCGAGCTAGCTGGACCCCATAAAATTAAATATATATGTATATATTTTCTCTCTCTCTCTCTCTGAGGAGACCAAAAAACGCTAAAATGTTGAGCTGCTTGAGCGGGGGTTGTGATGGAGGAGGATCATGACAAAATGAGCTTTGGGATAGAGAATAAATTTTTCTTTTTAAAAAAAGTCTACCCAAAAATACTCAACTCACTCACACTCATCGTCAGTCAGTCTCACAGTTTGTTTCTCATTTTCAAATTGTACAAAATGAGACGTGCGGACCTCTACGGCTTTTTACATTGTTGTAAAGTGCATGGTCCATGCTCGGGTGATGGGCCGTGTGTTGCAGTTACATTTTTTTTTCTAAATTCAACTTCCCTTCTTGTGTTTCTTTTGATCTGACGGTTTAAAAAAGGAGGAAATTCGAGGCAGAGAGAGTATTGACACGAAATTCGTGCGTGATTTAACTGTAGGGAGCTTGCTACAGCATTTATATATGCTCCGCTTCAAAAAGAAGAAGAAACGTGTGGCAGAGCCGAGTTTCAGATTGGAACGGAGGAATTGTTGTAAATAAAAAAATATAAAAGCGCATACAAAAAATAAATATATATGTATTCTCAATCTTGAGTCTCAGTGGCAGGTTTATGTTGTCCCAAAATTGGAATTTGGATAGGAATCGTAAAAACTACGAATAGAGGATAATTTACAAGAATTGAAAGTGAGCCTTGAAGTGAGCAAGTCGCGTCACAAGCGCGCAAATCACACCATTGACGGTGATGACTTCACTATCAAGATCCAAAGGTTTAACACACGTCGTGTATGTATGAATACGCTATGTAAAGAAAGAAAAGATCACTTATCCCCATTCTCCTCATAGCCTGCACACACGTTATAGCCTTTTTTGTGAAAAAAAACAAGTGAATTGGGAGGCGAGATGAATATTATTTCATGTTGCAGGAGACTATGTACATGTATATAATGATGATGATCAGCTTCCAACATTTTGTCTTTGCTGAACCAAAAGATTCGTATTCGTATTGTATATCCTTTTACCTTTCATTTTGTGAACGCAATCTTGAAATGTATTATTTTTCCTTTTCTTCTTCTCCTATAGCAATGCAATAATAATATATGCTGTGCTGGGTCGGTCGGTACTACACGCCGACGACGAACGTCTACCCATTCACTAAGCAAATATAATCATAGTCACCGTCAAATTTTAAATTGAAATGAGACAAGAAGAATTCCCCTTCTTCCTCCCGTCTTGGGATTGGATGGAATTGTAAATGATGAGTAAATTTTTTTTATTTCATTCCTCTGTCCTCTCTCTCTCTCCACCACTCCACACTCATTCCGCGTGAGAAAAAAAGGGCTGCCTGGTTGGTGGCGGTGGTGGTGATATAAATGCTAAAATTCTGGAAGGAAGGAAATAGGCCTTGGAAGAAAGGGAATTCTAATCCAGGGAAAATAATAATAATGAGAATGAGAGCGCTTTCCTTTCCTCCCTTCCTTGAAAATATATAATCCTTGTGAAATCGAGAGTTTTCAAGAATATCAAGAATTTTCCCCTTTTGTCTTGGAGTGGCTTGGAGGAGTTGGCTACAAAGGGAAAATGGTGAAATGAGAGGAAAATCCTGCTGCTGACGATAATCGAGTTTTCAAGAATATCAAGAATTTTCCCCTTTTGTCTTGGAGTGGCTTGGAGGAGTTGGCTACAAAGGGAAAATGGTGAAATGAGAGGAAAATCCTGCTGCTGACGACGATGATGATGAAAATTTATCTGTTTCGTGTAGAATCATTTAATTCTATTTCGAGCAATGCAGGAATAACAACGTGTATACATAAATGCCATTTTTTCTTCTTCATAAACAAGTCAGAGGAGTCGAGTGCTCCAAACTTTTGATGATGGTGGAGATAGCTCTTCTGTCCATTGAAGAAGGAGAAGAAGGGAAAGCCTTTCCTCTTCTTGTTCAATAATGGGGCACATAATGGAGTGCAGGCGGGCGAGCATTATTATGAGTAAAACGCGTGACAATTGGCATTTGAGAGTTGAGGGAAAAGGTAGCAGAGCATTTGATAGTCAAAAAATAAATAAATAATGTGTGCAGCCAAATCTAAGAGTAAGTGTCCCCTCAATCGACTCAGGAATGACAGAAGCAGCTGTCATGATAGTGACCTGATAAGAACCTTGTGAACCCACCTTGTCCTTTCATAACCAGAGAGCCGTGATGATGATGACGATGATGATGAGGATTTTAATGTCAGTGATACTGGTGGGGCGGGACGACTGTCAAGTAGATGAAAACACCAAAAACTTTGGGAAAGTTTGTATGTGTGTATATAAACCTTGGGGCATCTCATCTTTCCTCCGCTTTCATTACGGAAAGTGAAACGGCAAAAAAAAACGACTGCTGTGATTGCAGTCATTCTCTCTCTCTCTCTCTCTCTCTCTCAATCAAGGGTCTCTGCTGTTTTGAGAGAGTTGTTATCATTTCAGTGCTTATCAGCAGCCCAGCCATTATTATCAGCAAGAAAGAGAGAGAGAGAGAGATATTTAGCTTTTATGAAAATGTAGATTGTCAAATTGTTGTCCCTCTGTATTAATACGGCGGAGCAGGGGTGCACTAAAAATGTGGATCAGATCCAAAAATGGGACACATTGCGAACAGAAGGCACACTCTGACAATTTTTCATCCAAGATAAAAATCTTTTTTTTTCCTCCGTCGTAAGCCATCTTTTTACAGTCTGATAATAAATATATATAGTATAAAAGGGGGGTTTTGTGTATAGCATGGCTCTCGCTCGTTGCTCGTCGGCTCCCTTTCGTAATCACTTAAGCATCTCAATCATGTTTGACATTTGCATCTGGGCCCAAAAGAGTACATAAAAACGCTCCCATTCATTCAAACAAAATAATAAAAGAGCTTTTTTACTTACTTACTTACTTACAAAGTAATACGAATAGAGCAATATATATAGCTAATAAATAGACAACATTGCTAAGCGAGGAGTAGTATATAAGTAGTATTATTGTGATTGTGATTCTGATTGTGAATTGTGATTAGAGTCCCTCTCTCTCTCTCTCTCTCCATCTCTCTCTCTCTGACTTTATTGTATTCGCACAAGCTTCGCATTCCCCCAGAAACTGATCAACGGAGGTTGAAGTAGCAGTGGAGTGAGTGAGTGGATGGATGGAGTAGTCCACTTCACAAGTTGATTACTTTTAGTTTAAAAGGATTGCCTCTTTTTTCCCTGCGAAAAACTTTTATATTCAGAGACTATTGTCCGCACGATGCGATTCAGGATAGGTATCATTAGCTAGAGATGATGTACATATGGGAGATTGCAACAACAGAGGAAGAAGAGAAAATAAGAGAGAGAAAAAAAATGTCCATTAGGACCCCTTGTTGGGGTACAAGATTTTTTTTTGTGTAAAAAAAGTGTACATCTCTCTCGTTTTGTGTGTACACTACTAGACTTCTGTGTGATGTATGCTGTCC
>JAANSN010002455.1:0-24021 GCA_036850665.1 Dicranocentrus wangi | reverse complement strand
CGCTGTTGAGATAAAAATTGTGAGTGGTCGTGACTCTTACGATACGATGACTTAAACATCACGTCGGATGGCATATGACCTTCCATCCTAAACTACCACCACTTCTATACTCCTAGCCTATAGCTAGTCCGCTCCCGACGTCGTTGTTGGGAAGCAGTCAATAGTCTAGTTGATATGATCAAGATCAAAAAGTGTATGTCTGGATGTGTATGTGGGCTGACTATGTAATTCTTAAAAATAAGCCTCCTCTTTACACAGAATTCAATTCCCTCAAAATGACTCCCCCTACGCTAATAATGGACACTAAGGGAACCTCTTTCCCCCTTTCTGCATATATACCCATATTCACTCCCGTTTCCTGTTCATATAACAATCAAGATGGGGAGTCTGTGTGAGTATAAAATTGTTCCGGAAAAAAATATCCCAAGGAATGGTTATGATTATACTGCTGCTGCCACAACTAATCATTGTGCATGATGGGAACACTGATTTTTCCTCCAGCCGGAAGTTAGCCACCCACGGAAAACATCCCTGTGAATGGATAACACTATAAAGTCACTAAACTCCCTTTTTCGTATTCTTTAAGAAAAGGCTTGCCTCGTGGACGAGACTTACTTGCCTTTGTTGGAGATAAATAATTTCTCCCGTATAAGTTTATCCGTTTTACGTAGTTTGACTTTATCTTCAATCAGATTTTTATCTTTAAATCCTAAAATACTTTTTTTTAAAGAAGTCTCGTATGAGAGGTTCACGACGTTTTTTTTGTGTGTGTGTGTATTTCTCCTTGCGGCAGTATTCCCTTCATGTTAGAATAGGCAAGTAATAATTCAACTGTTCAAAATGACTCGGGATCATGTTTCTTTTTTCTTCCCCTTTGTGATTTTCTTGGGAGCCCGTCCAAGAAAAAAAATCTTTGAAAATGGAAAGTAAACAGAACCAAGCAAAGTAGAAAATGAAAAAAATATATTCCCTCTGAAAAGAGGATCTTAAACAAGGACCGCCGCTTCCATTAACTGTCCAAGAAAAAAAATCTTTGAAAATGGAAAGTAAACAGAACCAAGCAAAGTAGAAAATGAAAAAAATATGTTCTCTCTGAAAAGAGGATCTTAAACAAGGACCGCCGCTTCCATTAACTTCGACTCCCCCGGAAAAACCGCACCTCCATAAAATTGATGACATTAGTTATCCTCCTCACTCCAACAATATCAGACTGACAAATACGGAACAATGAACAATGGTTGAGATACGCCGTTTTGGGCTTTACTTTATTTCCCAGAAAAAAATTGTTACCATTAGCCAGTAGTGCACGAAAAGTAAGGAAAAAGTTGGAAGGATGTAAAAGCTCCACTTTGTCTCCTCCTTGTCATCTCTCCCACCCCGCGTCTTCCATTTCACTCAAGTTTTTGCCTTTGTTAATGAATAAATTATTGATGGGAACGAGAAAGGGAAAACTGAGCGAGTTTTCCTATTTCAAAACTGTTTTGCATTAAAACGGTTTGGAACCCTTTAGACCAGGCTATCCCAAATGTGTCATAATGTTTCCCGAGCTTTTTCTTACCACACACTTCAAAACATAATGCATAAAGGATGCACAACCGTAATTAAACTTTTTCCCCTCCCTGCTTTGTTTCTGTTTTGTATAAAAGAGGAAAAAAGTGAAAAGTTTGGTCATTTTCAACCAGGCTCACGCCACCACTCCCATCCCATTAAGTTTGGTGTATAAAACGGAGACGNCCATCCCATTAAGTTTGGTGTATAAAACGGAGACGAGATAGGATTGGGCCACGAAAAAAAGCCAAAATGAAATGCAAATAACCTGTGGATGACAAAAAATAGGAGCATCCAAAATGGCCCGTATTTATTGGGATATTGGATGTGTGAAAGCACATCAGGTAGTAAAATGAAACAATGGAGTAGTTTAACCCTCCACACGTACACACTATTTTGGAAAAGTGAAAACTTGGCTTGTCCCACAGTCACTTTACTTCATCTCGGAATGAACAAAAATGGAAATGAGAAGGGCACAAAAGGTGTACGTCGAGGAAATTCAATGCATGCTCATCACCACATTCACTTTAATAGTTTCCTGTCTGAAGCGTATGGAGTAGTTTACCCCTCCACACGTACACACTATTTTGGAAAAGTGAAAACTTGGCTTGCCCCACAGTCGCTTTACTTCATCTCGGAATGAACAACGCAACCAAAAACGGAAATGAGGAGGGCACAAAAGGTGTACGTCGAGGAAATTCAATGCATGCTCATCACCACATTCACTTTAATAGTTTCCTGTCTGAAGCGTAGACCACTGCCAAGAGGAGAGCACACACCTCGAATGGTGGTTCCACCTCTCCCTGTCCATCGTAAATTTAGCAGGTTCTCCGTACTTTTAGTACGGCCATCTAATGTAAATGCAAAATGGGAAACATGTTAATTTTTAGTATCCTCCTGCCTTTTAAATGAACTCAAATCGTGAAATAACCACAGCCATGTCGTGTCCCTGGATTCATTCCAGAGGAAATGGTAAACATGAATCAGTCGGGGGAGCAAGGACGACGACGGCGAGGGTTTTGGAATGGAGAATATTTCACATTTCCATTTCCTCCATTTACCCCCTTTTCTTATCAACTAGAGGAAATGTATCACCTCTTTAATTACACAGATCTATTTCCCTCTCGAAAATGTGAGGGGGCGGGCGGGTGGAGTCAACGGAAAAGGGAAGGGTCGAGGTAGAAAATTGTGTGGAAAGTGATGAGAAGTTAATCCACTTGGTGAAATCAAAAGATTATGAGGATAACACTGGTCTTTGTCCTCCATTCAATACTACACTCTCTCCCAAAATATATTTTTTATTATAGGAAAAATGAACCACCACTGCGCCGCTCCGCTATGCATCTCACTAGGGATCCCTGACAAAAAAGGTTAAGTTACATTTTCATTATTCCAACGTGTAGGCCAGCCACCCCGAGTGTGTTGAGGTCGTATTATTATTATCAAATTGGGTAGTATTCGATAATCAGGAAAATAGCTATAGTTGCTCGAGTGAGCAGTTCTCACTGGACGCTTTTCATGGGATTATATATGTTCCATTACGATTAGAGGGAAAGGGTATTACGATACGAGAAAATGATGCTGGGAAACAATGCTCCTCTACTCCACTTTTTTCCCTCTCGATTTCCGTTTTCCCCCTTTCATTAATGTAATCCACATGAAATCCTGAGTAGCATTAGTTATGTTGTCGTCCAAGCCGTTCTTCACGGTGTACACAACAACCCATGTAGTGGTGGTGGTGGTGAAGATACATGGTGGCAACACAGAAAGAAAGGAGAATTTTTTTCCTTCTTGGAGAGAAAGCTCGGGGAAAAAATCCGACACGCACACAGCCACCATCTCGGCTTGAACAAATGAAAAAGGGAGACGAATTGAGCATTTTTTGGATTATTACATTGATCGCAAGGCTCAACAGCTACACACGATACACAACAACTTACACGCCACAAAAATAAGTTATAATTCATAGCACATGGGTATGTCCACAGGAAAATGGGGAAGGAAACAATCGAGCAAAATATATATATAAGTACGCAACACAAATACTTACTACGTAACCGGTTGAACATGAAATAAGAAGACTCTCTCTCTGGAGATAATAGAATAAAATGAAAAAATGGAATATAGGAATAAAAATGGAGACAACAAGAGAAGGAATTCATTACGAGGAAAAGAAGGCTGGAACAAGATAAAATAGTTTTGGAATGCACCACCACATATCCAACGCATGAGATGGAATATAGTATTTTTTTCTGTTGCCTCCTAGATTTATGTAGACCTCCACAGCTGCCTCTGGATTTAGTTTTTCTTTGAGAGAAATCTTGAAAAGATTACAAAGAATAGGGGATGGATGGATCCATACTGGTTGGTGTGGTGTGGCTGGTGGCATGGTGCACTCATCCTCTGCACTTTTTCTCCTTTGGTCACGAAGACTAAAGAAGGGTATAAAGGTTTTTACTGCATTTCATTGATTACTTTTCCCCTTCGGCCTACACGTCATGTGTGCTCACAAGATAGACTGGATTTTTATTGCGTTTTGCGGAGAAAGTGGAGGAAAGTCAGAGCCGAAGATTTCTTGCTTTATTATACACACATCCCTACACTCACAGTCAGTCAGTCTGTTTTAGAGGGAATGGGTTACACAAAGTAAAGTTGGATGATGGTGGTGTTGGCGTGAAAATGAATTTCCGTTTGTGTTCTTTAGGATAAATGGCAACAGTGTTTATTTTATGTAGAATGCATCACACTATCTAGTGGAAAAATCAGATTGGATAGAGAAGTGCATCTGGACTGGGTTGAGTTCACCACCAGTGGAGTGTATAGTGCCTACAGCAAGGGAAAGTTCTTCATGGGAAAATGGATGAAAGCCCAAAGTTTTGTTATGAACTCCTATGGATTTAAATGCATTTTATGTTTTCACTGAAACTCTCTATCTCTCTCGATGGGGCACACACGTGTCATTTTCCTTGAGAGCGGCTAATGCCAATGTATATAACATGTTTGCTCAATGTAATGTTTACTTGGAGTGCACTCCAAAGAAAGACTCCCTTTTTGAGATAGGCGTATATCCGGCAAGGAAACCCAGCTTGTACCAATTTTTCTGGATAATTGGAATCGATTTGGATTGGAGCTTCGTTGAAAATCCCCTTGAAAACAACAATAGATGAGACGAGCGAGCGAGGTCGCTCAAAATGAGAGTTTTCTTCGATCCACCCACCAAAACCTGCATTTCAGTTTCAGACTCGACTCTCTGAAAGAGAAAGGAAAATGCGGACTGTTTCCAGCTCGAAATGTATTATTGTTCACTTCAAACTGCACTGATGACACGAAAGTGCATCACGTCAATGGCAGTGTCGGCATAGAACAAAATAAATGAGAAATTTTAACAAAAGGGAGTGGCTCTGCATTGTATTCCAAGAGTGCACCCCAGTTTTCATCATTATACCCCATACATTACACACGAGTGTGATTAGAATGCATTTAGTTGACTCGTTGCACATTCTCAGAGAGAGAGAGAGAATAACAATAAAGTGTAGACGGAGTGTATCCTTGAAACCATATTGATCTTTTTATATCTAGGGCTTCTTATGAAACTAAAATTTTCCTAGGGAAAATCCCACCCATTTGTATATCAGGCTCTACGGAGGAAGTTTGCCGTGAAAAAAAAAAAACTTTTGGGAACATACCCATGCACCGACCAAGCCTCCATATTTTTTGCTTCTAGGCAAGCTGCTGCATTTAATTACCCTAGTTCACGATAATATTTATATTCCGTTGAGCGTGTCACATGCTTTCAACTTACCCAGCGAGAACTTTTCAGCCCATGCAAAGCACAAGGAAAACAACCGCACCTTGGATTCGATCCGACTTTTGCGATAAAAACATTTTTACTTCAAGCTCTCAACAGAGGCTATCCTTCTTTGTCCAAAAAAAAGTATATTGTAGACGGAGGAAGTATAATTTCACGTAACACTCAAGCCCACCGCTTTCCCCCGCGTTCATCGTGCACACGTCAAGAGAAATCTGGCTCTAGTTCTTTTTTACGATTCATCATCAACCTGAAACTTGATTACCTATTAGATTTAATTACTTTCGGGAGAACTAAACAATTTCAATTAATTTGAACTGGCTTGATATCCTTTTCTCGGGAAATGTGACCTTTTCAGTTGAGTCTGAGGATAATTGCATGAATCATACCGGTCTCTACACGCAGTGCCTCAATAAATCTCGAGTGGGAAAAACGTTTTTGTGAAGGGGTATCACTCAATTTACGCTAGACCCTGGGCAAAAAAATTGTATTTCGAGGGGGAACATATTGCATTTTATTTTATGAAGCTGGACTACATTTCAAGGTCAACCGGTTTTAACAACTGTTATGGATTAACAAGGAACGGCGGCGCGTTGGTTTTGGTTAGGTTATCCCTCGGAGAGGAAAAGTAGCCGCGGGCAGATTCGGAATACAAAGAAGCACAAGGGTTCACGCTTGACGAAAATGATTTTTTGGGCTTATTTCCACTGCATGAAACGCTAGTAGCCATCCCGACTTGTGGTATGAACAGCAGCGGTACGATTGGAGGATAATTATATGATTCGATATTTATATCATCGTGAAACATTCCACCCGGGTGAATAGGATAGCAAAAATGGAACCCAATGCGGAGACGAGCCGTATGAAGACGCCCAGCAGCGTTTGAGTGCCACACATAGGGTCAAAATAGTTCCCTACTGGTCTCAACTAATGACGAGGAAGACAACTTCCTTGGAAATTGTGATGAGCTTTGTATTACGGATTGCTGATACAAATGAAAGGCGGTGTCAAGCGGGATGAGTAAAGATTTCTTTCGTTTAACTAATAGCCACATGATGAATATGTACCATTAACTATGAAAAATTTTCAACATTCAAATTAAATATATTCCGTCAGTATCTTCCAGCTCCTAAATGTTACTGGATAACCTTTATTTTCTTATTGGCGTCATTAAGTAACTATTTATTACGACACAGTTTTGCTACAATTTAATTGAGAGAGTATTGAACTTATTGAACATAAAGTGTATTGACCAGCCTACATTTTCTATGAATATATGATTTTTCCCCCTTAGCTATTCATTTGATAACTGAAACCATACTGAACCAATTTAGAAAATTACAAAATATGTTTTGATGAAATCACTTACAAAAAAGTGGAATAGTTGTATAAGTTAGCTACACTTTAGCAGGTTTGGTAATGGAGTAGTATGTAATTACGATCGAAATTAATAAAACTGGATTTTCTCCGGCATTCGCATTTTCACCTGCTCAGAGCCACTTCATTCAACTACCATCTCTTTATCTCAGCACACCACCTGGCTCTTTTCTCCAACGACTATATAAGTAGTTAGTGACCTCAAGTGGGTGGAACACGAGTGGCTGGCTAACTGCTACAATATCACTATCGTAGTTACGTAAACTTGAATCTTGAAAAACATGTAGTTCTTTTCTTTAAGAAAAAGTAAAAGCAGTTCCAGTTGCAAAAGGGATTGTGTTCACTTGACTTCCTCTTTTGTAACCATCCTTTCCCATGTAAAATTTTTTCGCCTTGTTGGGCTCCCTATTCACCAGAGAATACTTGGCAAGCAAGCACAAATCGAATACAATGAATGCTCATAGTGCACAGTGCACGTATGTGTCTTATATATACGTCTGGCATTTATGCGATTGCATTGTATTACATCATCCAATTCCACCCTGGCCATAAGAGGCTTACAAGTTGTGCATGTTACAAAAAATGTACTTCCTCCCATGTCTTCTTTTCTGATTCCTAAGCTGCTCGTTTTCCTGCCACTTTGAAAATGGAGAGAGAGAGAGAGAGGAATAATTCTGGACTGGAACTGGGAGTGCGAGACGATGGGTGTTTCTGTTTCTAAAAATATATTTCTGGAAGCACAGCTTTTGTATGTATCATGCACAACTTTTCATTATTCCAAGCCGCAAACTGAGCGCACATCACATTGCAAAAAAAATGCCCTTGCGAACTTTTGAAAATAATGGGATTTTCACTACGATACGTAAAACATAAGTACACCGACTTGCTTTTTGCAGTAACATTGAGCTCTGCTGGTACTGGCAGATGTATTTTAGTTTTTAGTCAAAAACCACACACACTCCAGACAGAAAATTATTCGCCAAGTAACCACACCACATGCATAAATGTATGCTTTCATGAGCGAGTTTCAAAAAGGAGTTGCCATCAAGTCGAGTAAGTAGTGTACACCTCTGTAACATTTTGTTACGTTACGTTACAAGGCTTTCTCTTCGTAAAGAGCAAGTGAACTTGACATGGTCATGCATAATAAGGATGAAAAAAATGTGTACACCTCTGTAACATTTTGTTACGTTACAACAAGGCTTTCTCTTCGTAAAGAGCAAGTGAACTTGACATGGTCATGCATAATAAGGATGAAAAAAAATAATATTCTAGTGTTCCACATTGTGAAACTCCCTTTTATCTACGACATTAATGTATGATTCCTTTCCGTTTGGCTCACCTAGTGAAAAAGGGAGGGACTAGGGAAAACTCTGGGTTATGCAATGCAACATGCAGTTTTAAAATTATTGAGTGTACGTACAACTCAAGGTCAGTGTATTTTGTAGACTGGAACAGCCTACATCTTCTATGTGTGCCTACTACACCTGTCTGCGAAAATGCTCAACCTAGTGGAAAGTGGTGTACACTTGAATACTTCCACTCAAATAGTAAGATAGTTTTTGTTGTTGCTCAGTCATGTTGTGTGTGCGAGAAGTTAACTTGGCAGGAAATTGACTAGCATTTTATTCACAGAGGAATTCAATTTTGTTTACTAGACAAAAAAGCGAGAGCGTGTGGTATATCCTGGAATGGAGATGGAGGAAAGCCACGTAAAAGTAATCTTCCGTTTCATTTCTTTGGCCTCGCTCCTCCATCCAATCTACTATCATCCATTCATCTCAAAACTATATATACAACAAAACTGTAGATACGTATAAGCCGCTTATTTAACTCACAGGTTCAAAGTGAAATTGAACTGGTAAAAGGCCATAGTATATAGTAAGTAGAGTGTGCAGGTGATCATTTTCTTTCTTTTTCCTCCACGAGCCCCATTTCTTTCTTGCTTACCTTGCTTCCTCTCTCAAATGCAACATTATTACGGGGGCTGACAGCTTTATGCTATATATTATATGTTTTCCGTGTGCTGCATCATCACTATTGAATAGCCCCGTATTTACCGCGCTATCCCCTTTGTCTTTATTTTCCATTCCCGGAGAAAGGTGCACACGGGGGGCTGGAATCTACAAATTTTGATTCATTTTCACATTCTTTCTCAAACTGTGCTTAACCTCATTTCCCCCATGCTCGTAATAACATTTAAAGTTCAGGGAACCGTACAAGTACACGGATTTTCAAGAGAGGAGGCGAAATGAGCAAAACGTACGTACTCACTCAGGTAATCACTCACCATCAGTTAATCTTGTATATGAGAACATGAAACAAAAAGCTGGAAAATGTGGTGGTAACACTACATGTGTCACGTCTCTTGCTCACTCCCAACCTTTCAATCTCTGGATGGTGGAAAACGAGAGTGAGTGGGTACTAATGTAATCTATGCTATTTTCATACCTGACTGGCTGAACATTCCGCTACATAAAAAATATATACAGCCAGCTCTTTACTCACAACACCGTAGTTTACATTAATGTTTAACATGAGAAGCAGTACTCTACTACGTAACCCCTTTCATTTCATTGCTTTCACGGAAGCAGATTAGTTGAAATGGAATGAATATGGAATGGGATATAAAAGGTAACTTGAGAGAGAGAGAGGCAGAGGGCCACTTTTTTTGCCAAAATCTACGCCTTTGATCAGGCTTTTAGAGTAATGCAGTGGTAGCCAGTTGGAATGAGCTTTATTTCATTTTGTGATGGAACCCAGCACTCCTTTGAAAACATCCGACTGGGAAATATTTTGTGACATGACGGGCTGGGCTACCTTTGTGAATCACCATTGCAGCACTTTTCAACGAAGTGAATAACTATGTAAATAAAAACGTTTCGGGAGTGGGAGCAAAATGAGCATGAATAGAAGAAGGGACATGAATGTAAACATGTTTCAAAGTTGAAACACGACCATTCAAAACATTACTCTAGTTCCAAAAACGAAAAAAAATGTATTGATGGGAAAAAAATCCGAAAAGAAAAAGCGCACCTACCTACTACTTCACGTTTGACAAGAGGTACTCAGCCGAATTTCCAGGTAGGCTTAACATTTTATTTTTCGTGCGTAATCTTATCTAGACATCCATTTTCCACGGAGGTAAATTACACGTATATCCTCAGAAAAAAGATAGAACAAGTGGATAACTCGGATATAAATTAGAGGTGGTCCAATTTGCAACTTTTTTTCCTCGGTACGTACTTATCATGTGACACATTAATTCGATCCAAGACCAGACTTTTTTCCTAGCACGTCAACATGAAAAGGAGCTTTAGAACATGGTAATAACACGAGTAACAGGACAATTTGTCGACGGGGTGATCGGAGCGCAGAAGTACGTACACAAGGTGATTTAGGAATCATTTGTTTTACTCTCTTGTGTGATTCGTGTGCAATTTTCAGAATAAATCGATCTTCATTACCGTCACCAATTTCTCCTCGTCGAGGAATGAAACAACCCTGAGGAACCCTATTATTACCACGAAAGAAAAAAAAATCGGGCTGGAAAGTAGACTAAGTGAAGAATAATTTTTTTTCTGGGTAGTTACAAAATGTGATTTTTCCAGGGAAAGGAGATCATGGGAAAAATGGAAATGTGCTAATGATTTCTGTGGTTCTTTTTTGCTTTAATTTGAAAAGGCCTGTGTGAGTTCTCTATGCCAAAGTTAAATGACATGATATGGGAGTTGTAAAATTGGAATTTCATTTGCAAAAGTACCCACACAGGTATTGGGGGCGGAGAAACTCCAACAAGAAGTGGTACACTATACTCCTAGGCCTACTATTCTTGCTATAAGCATTTTAATGTGTAACAACAATATAGCAGCGCAAAAGCATATATACGTATACGGACTAAGGTAGCCTCGGCTGGGACTTTGTCTCACCCGTTTTTTTTTAAGAATTCTCCAATGGAATGGAGTGAAATGAATGAATGACACCATTTCCGGAGGAGAAAGTAGAAAATTCCGTTGAACACCTATATTTCCCTTTCCTTACAGCACATTCATGCAGTTCCGTATACTATGTGCCCTATAGCGCAATTCCCTTGCGTCGTTCGACATTCCTGCTAACCTAAAACTGGTACAAATTACTAAAGAAAATGGTGTTTGATGCTATTTATTATTTGCTATCACTGGGAAAACTGGCACACATGGCGAATATGTACCACACAACCGCTGCCGCTCCCAGAAGGTAGAATTGCTTATAAACATGAAAACCCCGCGTCGGTATACATATAATAATCTATTTTTATACATATTTACACCTCTTGTTTGTTGTAATATTGGTGTACACGTACACGGCATACCAAGAGTGACAACGAATAGTAAAAAGAAAATTTTCCCTGAATATTAGTCAAAGCTCGGGCTGCCGTTACGTGTGTGTGTAATGCACCCTCACATTCATTCCATTACTTGGGCATAACACTCTCTCTTTCTGTGAGCTAATTTTGTCTGCATTGAGAAATCGATCCTATTTTCGAGCCTCTCGGAAAAGGGAGAATGGGAAAACAGGGACGTGTGTGCATGCATACCTAGCCAATGTATACATGCAGATTGCTTTTACCATGCAGCAGATGATACGCGAAAAACGACTAGCAAATATTCCCGGCTTTTTTTTGGGCATCCATAGTCTCCACCGCCAACACTCCACCATGTTATGTTTTGCATATTTTCCAGAAAAACGGAGAGAGCTTGAGGGAAAAGACCCATTTCAAATACGTAACAACAGTTTCCCGTCACAATTCAGAAAGGATTGAATCTTGTGCAGTTGTGCTGTATTTACATTGCCCTTTTCAATACACTTGCCATCTCTCTATCGCTCTCTCTCTCTCTCTGCATGAAAATCAAAGCTGGCGTTTGAAAAAAACCAATGATACGGCGTGCTGCACCCAGACTACACCGAAAAAAGGACCAAGTCAGCAGTGGTGGGTATGTATATCATCAACTCTACATTAAGCATTATATTTCTAGAAAAGGGAAAAGATGGAGTCCCTTTTTGTTGCGAATAATGCAAGAAATACGGTATATGTTATCCATCCTTTACAAAATGTAAGGTAGCAAGGAAAAGGTGAAAGGGATGAGCGGAAAGAAATATTCTCCAGTTTTGCATAACATGTATTCACATTCACTGAATCACAAATTCAATTTACTGCCAACTGAAAAAAAATACTGATCTTGTTTCGTGTTCCAGGGACGAATCCAGACAGTTCACGAGAAACAGAATACAGGTTTTTGTACTTAGCTTTGGAGCGTCGTCCCCCGCTTTTCCAGGAAAGCTGAGAGCAAGTTTTTCATCGTCTCTGCAAATTGCATGCGTGCTAACTACGGCGTAGTAACGCAACCCACCACCAATAATCCAGCAGCCCAATGTGTGCTGGTGGATATCCATTTTTAAGAAAAGGAGTTGATCCAATTGAGACTATCACCTTGAACATCCTCACATTCAGTTGAATGTACCCTCAACAATTCTATTCTCCTCCTATTGATTCCAAATCAGAATTTTAACCTTTAAAAATAGGGAAACAGGCAGCTTTTCAACCTGAACGGGTGAATTCCTCCGGGAAGATTTAATTTCCGTGTCGATGACTTCACCAGCCAAATATTTCCTTTATGGGAGCAAGCACTATACTATATAGCATACCTGCTTTTCCAACGTTTCCGCATGTCAGTAGGTTACAAACAGAGATTCGTCGCAAAATATTCCTTCATTGTGATTTAAATTAGATGAAAATTGCGAAATCTCGAGTATCTCAAGAAAAGTGCCTCGAGGTTGTTTTCCCTATTCCCATGTCTGCTCCTCCACTGCGCTGCGATGCGATATGGTATCGTGAGCACGGAATAAAACTCATTTCTTCCGAATATCTTCCTCCATTCGAGAACATGAAGGGTAATAGTAATGCACCACCTTACATGTCTCGACATGGGACACAAGAATGCCATTTTATTTGGCCATTAATGAAATTTTTTACACGCTATCTCTAACTAGAAAGTTTATGAAGCGCCATTCTTCATGTCTTAGATTCTTACAGTCATATACATGTAGAGTCCCCATTGTAAGCAAATTATATTTCGTAGGCGTATTACAAGTCTCAAACGGATTTACATACTATTACTAATGGAATCCAAAATACATTTTTGAATGCAAAAAAAATCCCATCCCATTTTATTCTCAATGCATATTCAGGTTTTTATAATGAGGTATGAAAGACAAAGGATTTTCCTGAGACCAAAATACACACACACACACACACACACACAAAGTCCATAGCTCATCCTCGTTCTCCTTGTTTCCAGTTTCCGGTGACATTCCCATGCATTCCAAACTAACAGGGATGGATGGGGACATGCACTACTGACTATATGTGAGCAAGAAAAAAATGTAAACTACTGCAAGCACACACGAGACACGCCATTACGCTCAACAGCAGTACCGACCGAGTTGGAAAAAGTGAGAAGGAAGAGCAACTCTATATATATTATGCTTGTGTTTTTTTTCTCCTGAAGATTATATTATTACAGTGCACTACCCCATCCAGCATGAATATTCCTCTACACAGGTGAATAATAATGGTGTTCATTGGAACGAGGTTTTTCTTTTTTGCTACGTTGTTGTAAGTAAAAAGCACTTTCTCTCGAGCATTTTGTCTGCTGTTGCTTCCAAGCTGGAATAAAATGCATATTATTAGTTTTTTCCAAGGAAAGAGGCACACATGAATATACATACTGTATCTCTGTGGCCCATAACATCATTCATGTTGTACATGTTCCGGATTTCCATTATTATTATGCATGCAAGCCGTAAGCCTTTCCCTGTAATGGTATCCAGCAGAGCTGCTGGTCATAAAATGCTTTTTATTTGCCATCTGCTTTAAAAAATATGCTTGTTATACTTTTCCCCACATAGTCCATATTAATAAGATGGGCGAAGTAAAAAAAAAGTGTGGTGTAATTTCATGCAAAAAATATTTTTGTTCGTAAGTTATACTTTCAAAAGTCTTGATTGTTATAATGCGCGCATGGGAAAAAAAGAGTATATGAGCTTTTTAATACTGACTTTTGTATTCTTTCTCTCGCCCAGCATGAGAATTTATTGTAGTGGAAAATGTAATTTAGGAGGATGTGCACCCATTAAGACTTACTTTTTTATTTAAGGAGATATAATGAGCTTTCGCTGATCATTTTGATAGATATCAATTTCCCGTATTCCTACGAGAGAAAAAAAAACGAGGACGACGTGCACATTAAAATAGTGGAATGAGCTGGATACTCCCGGACAAAACTGGTTGAGTTGGTGGGCCACCATCACCAAAATAAAACAACGTATTATCCTCAAAAAGCTTTACTCCTCCTCCATGGACGTATTGGAGTTGAAGGCAAAAATATCTAAATCCTTCCTGTATATCCCTTCCTTCCGTTCTCTCCTCTCAAAAAAAAATATCCGTTTATCCTTTAAACGCTTACAGCTTTCTGCGTTGCAGACTCAAACATCATCAACATTTTGTAGCAGATACACTCGACTTGATATCAAAAAAACTATATAATATTGTCGACACTCTTGGTGTTCCCAACCACCCAAACCTCTCGTCACAATCACCCGATGTTCATTGCAACCGACAGGTTTTGGTTTTTTGGCTCTTTCTCTCTTCCTTTGAGCTTCATTAGATTTCAACGATCGACCTATTTTCCTAGTGCGCTTCCAGAATTTTTAGTAGTTGGGATAGACCACAAAGTTACCGCCGTTCACTCCTGCCACACCAGTAACCAATCATTTACAAATGTTTTCGACGCGTTGTCTTCCCCAAGACGTGTTCCCCTTTATGGAGTAATGATACCGGAGTGTTGTTGACTGTAAACACTAAAACACTAAAAAATCAATATTTAGGATGAATATAGTGGAAAAGTAAAAAAAAAAAAAAATATACGTATTACACTAATACTCACTCCCGTAAAGAAAGGAAACATTAAGTTGTTATCATCATTCTGCCAGCGTTCCATCCTCGTTGGCTGAAACCGATGACGATAATGCCTACAACCTCCAAGAAAAAGGAAATCCTCCTCCTACACAACCCTCCTGCGTATACATGTTATTAGATTCAATATTATCTAACTCATAAACTCATAGTTTCACTTGGTCTATCTGTAGCTTCGCATCGGATAAAGACTGCAATTAACTTGATCTCCTAACATTTTTTTCGGGAGAATATTATCCGCTACTGATCTTGACATGTTGTGGGTTTATATGGTAAACGTCATGAGTATAAAGTTTTTCCCCGAAAGAAGGAACGAGTTTATTGACTCGGTGGTGACCGTTCCCTGACAATGTCACTTTTTATGGAATTACTACTCCACTCCAAAACAGAGTGTAACTCTTTTTGATTCCAGTGGGACGTGACCTCGACGAGAAACTCTACATTTAATCGGTGGCTTCATTACGTAAAACATATGTAGCACGCGGAGTGGAGGAAGAGAGGATTGGCGAGTAAAAGTTAAGCTTCTCCACTTTCCAACGCGATCCTCTCTACTACCATCATCAAGGCAAGGGCGCCTTTTCCACAAGGGAAAATTTTCTTTTGTGGAAAACTCGTGTAAACAACATGATGAACAGATGATTAATCATTCTCACTAGTAGACTGAGTGAGACTAGTGGTGGCGGTCGGTGGCGCAATGGTAAGAAGTTTTTTTATATATACATAGAGGTTTTGCCCACCGAACACATACAAATTACCAGAGTCTAATTGAATTGTGTGAGGGCACGTCTCTCTAGGTGACATTTAATACGCTCTCTCCTCATCACATCACTAACCGGGGTGTATACAGCTCCGGTTTCCAGAACTGTGGATAATTCAACAAAAGGCTTATTTTCTCACGAAAAGTTTTCACGCTTGACCTACCCCCTGAAATAGGTGGTGGAAGTGGCATGGCGGCGGCGAAGAGTGATCATTGTGAATGAGGACGGCATTGACCAGAGAGAGAAGAGAGAGAGAGGAAAGGATGAAGAAAAGCACTTACTCTGTTCCACAATCTTCTTAGCTTTTCTTATGCAGAAAAGCCAAGTCAGCAGAAGGTAATAATGAGTATTAAGAGTTACTTAGGAGTAAAATACGGTGGAAGACTCTGGTCTCTGGTTGGAGCTGCTGTGTGGACTTGTGTTATCAACTTAAAGCTGGCTGGCTTGGGTCGGCCAACGGAGTGATCACCCAGGAGGAAGGAGACAGATTGCGGATTTTGAAAAATTGCCTTTGGTTGTTGGTTAATTGAGCAAATCCCATTATCCTCTGTGCTCCATGGATTCCGTTCCATATAACTTGCCAGAAGATGTATACGGGAAGGAGGAGGAGGAGGAGGTAGGTTGCAGATGATACCAAAAAACTTTACATTCGAGGTTCACTCCCTCAACGTGACTGAGAGGACGATGGTTTTGGTGCGTACCAGGGTATTTTATATTTTTCATGTTATTACATCCACATATAGTCATATTGCGTGGAATATATTTTCTCTCTTGAGTTTATTTCCTCCTCCGATTCCTCCTTCCCTGCTGGCTCGCTAGTTAAACTTGTACTCACCAGTGCAGTGGTGTGCGGAGTGGGTGGCCGTTTGGAGATGAATGTTTATAGCTTAGCGATTTATCTTGGCGTTGCCATTCACCGCAGAACAAGAACTCCATATATTTCCAAAGAAAAAGAGGGGAAACACAGGGCTTGGCAGATGGACCTAAGAAAATGTAAGTGATCAACGAGGTGCACTTAGGCAACATCGTGGGTAATGGATGAGTGTGTGGTTTTACTTGGTTGCCAGAAAAAGGAGAAAACTGAGGAGTGATACGTACATTTGGTTTGTGTGAAAACGCATCCCGAGATTTTCAAGAAGTTCCAGATGGTGAAGGTACGTACGTACACTGAAGCGAAAACCTCTTTCCCCGAGAAAATTCAATGAGCTAAACACTGTGTTTAAAGGGAGAGCCATTCAGCTACTAAAAAGCATCAATAATTCATCCATCTGGACTTGGACTACTTTACTCAACAGAAAGAAACAGAATTGCAGTAATTCAATGACTTTTTTATGGTCAAGGTCAAAATAGGCGCAGTAAGTGGGAATGGGATGAGCACAAGGGTCAAATTAATATTAAATTGTTCAGTAGCGTGTGCTAAACACTTTGCAGATATGATTGTGATTTGCATATTCAGTGTTCGCTCAGCGGAAACCACCCATACCAATTTAAACTGGCTTACATCCTCTGCTCTGGCTTTAACCCCTCATTAACTAATGACCAACTGAATTTTAAGATATTATAGTCTCTTAAAACGCAACCTTCAGGCACACGCCATGCATTTACATCTCGGAGTAAATTGCACGCTTCTCATTTCCCGGAAAGTGCCACAAGCACAAGGAACCATATCGAATCTCTATATTTTCCAGCAATAAGCAAAGATCCCAGTTTAATCGTGGCCGTAGTCATTGTTTCATTCTTGAAGTTTGTGTGGCACAGCATATTATTTCCCTGGTTGGACGGTTGCCTCCTATACACACCCCCTCCGTCTCTCCAGATCTTTTCTGCACAATTGGCAAATGCATAGAGAAGAAAACAGGAGAGGAAAATTTATTGAGCTAGATAGTTATATACTCTGGGTGAGCCATGTTTCAAAAGATTATTTAAATATATACAGCAGCACTACCAGCACCAAAAATTTTATAGAAGTTGTCCGATGGTTGCCCGCTTCCGAAAATGAAGTCACGGGCTGCGTGTGCCACACACAGTGTGTTCAGGCAGTGGCAGTAAAAGTGGAGAAAGTGGGCATGAACCCAGTGTATCTGGGCAAAAAAGTTTTCGCCAGTGTATAAATTACTTGAAGAGAAGGGACAACCCCTAGAAAAGATGTGGTATCAGCGTAAAAAGAGGTAAAATGCTCGTCTCCGGATATAACATGGTATCGCTCTCTCTCTCTCTCTCTCTCTTAATACTATTTTCCGTGTAAAACGCATGCATGCAAAAAAGGAAATAAATTAAATGCCCTTTGCTTAGCCAACCGAGGAAACTGTTTATTCACAATCCTCGAACAATATTAAAAACTTTATGGATCCTTTTAATACAGGAGCCCGACCGAACGAACACATACGCAGCAGCCAGCGCAATACCACATATTCTCTAGTTGAAAATTTTGGTGTGGTGTCATGTCCAGGAAAATAGTGTACAATGTGTGCCGACTAGACTCTCTACTATTCCCTCTGTGCGAGCGAACCACTGTCTGTGTGCCAAACTCTGTAATAATAGCAGCGTACTCTCTTCTCTGGTCCTGCTCTAGTTCCCTCAGGATAAAATCCAAAAAGAGGAAGACTAAAGAGAAAATGTAATATCAAGTACCAAATGTTTCATGAAAGAGTGCCGCTCTTGTGTACTCCTTCCCTTCATAGAAAAAAGGTTGATGAACTTTTTTAGCTCATTTATTATAAACAGCTGGTGGGTCACACTTTACAATAGGAATCACACGTCACTTCAACTTGCTCTTTCGTTGAGCAACGCAATATACTACAACCAAATTTTTTGGGGGCTTTCTCTCTCTCTCTCTAAACGAGTGCGATTTATTGCGTCAGACTAAGAAAAAGTTTGCAATCGATAAGCTCCATTTCACGACTTCCAATAAAGCTGTCAATGTTGGGTAATCCGTCAGGGGAGATATTTCATCTGATAGCTTGTCCCAATTCTCTGGTTCATCTGCTGGACCTAGACATTGGGCAACCTGTGTGACAAGGTTGAACTGGACCTTTGCTTTGCCTTGTTCAATTTTTGCGATTAGACTTTGGATGATTTTAGAACGCAACGACATTGTTGGCTCGACCAGCAGCGGGTAATCAAATGATGCAATTACTTGGAACATGGGAACCGTCATGGAATTAAACTTCAAAAGATTAAGATAGATTGGGTGGTCACAATAGAATCAAAAGCCAGTCGCTACATCATCGGGTAACGGATTGTGATTGAGTGACTTACACGGTTTTCGTTAAAAAAAACTATTCCACTTAAAACTATTACATAGTAGATTTCCAAGAGCTAACGTCATTTCTATCTGCATGGGCAAAAGATGATTTTGAAAAGTAATCGTAATCAATAGGCAATACATACAACCAACAGTTGTACGTTTCAGCTTGATCCATAATTTTCCTCTGTTTTATTTTAGGTCAGCATCTAGGTCACACGTCGTAACCATGAATGTAATAAAACCTCAATTGTCGTAATGGACTCGGTGTGGTGTTGGAAAAGGGATAAAAAAGTTGATAGAAAAAGGACTTACGACATGGGATACACTTTCATTGTATGCGGAGAAGAAAAAATGTTGCATACCTACCCACTTTACTTTTACCAACCTATCCATTTTCCGGGCGTGAATGGGAATACAGAGGAAAAGAAGTCAAGGAGAGAATAAAAGTTGGATAGATGGCCAATAAAAATCTATACGAATGAAGTGACAAGGGTCTAGCTTGTTATCAATAAAAAATGACACTCACTTTCTCATTCGATTACCTTTTTCCCTCTTTCAAACTACATTCTTATTTCCACTCCTCCGCTCTCCCCATTTCCTCGTGCAAGACGCAGTCGGGAAAGATACACGGAAGGGAGGAAGATGCAATGTAATAATCTTTTTTGTCAGCATAGTGTTCTGGAGACACGAGACTGCATGGTCTTTGCAGTTTCACAATTCAGATAAAAATATCTTGAGATTGCACCCAAAGTGCATGCAACAATCCCATCCAGAAGAAAGAGTCATCCAGCCAAAACATTATGTGGTATTTTAGAGAAGTGAAAATTTTTGCCCATTTTAGGTTTCACATCTTATTCTCCCGGTCGGTCGGTGGTGCACCTTATACAATTTAACAAAATCTTCTTTTTTTTTGGAACAATCCCAGCTAGTCGATTCCTATCCTTCCTGTTTTAAAATATACATAAATACACTTTCTCTTCTTCAAAGTATACCTTCAAAAAAGGAAGGAAAAAATATATGGATTCCCCTGACACCACCATCTCTTTTCCAGTCCCAAACCCTCAAACCACACTTGCACATTTACCCATCCCATTACCACTCCTCCATATCCTCCACACATCCACATCCAGACCTAATATGTTCCATGGGACAGAAACGACGAAACAAGATTTCAGTCTATATGGATTTTATTCCCTCAGAAAAATGCAGACATAAAATAAAATACAAATCGTGTAGAACGCACCTCCCCATTTCTTAAAGAGATAAGTGCACGCACGACGAAGAAAAAACTTCTCTTTCAAGACTTCTCTCCAGCAGCAGATCATTTATTGATGGGATGAGACTAGTCTGTGGCATACCCATTAGTAGCACCCCATTCCTGTCACTTTGAATCACTTAAATAAACTATATTCTCCCTATACGGAAAGCAACAGTGACTGGCTCCCTTCTCGTCCAAAACACGAAACAAAACAAGGAAGTAAACTTACCTACTTTTTTTCGGCTCCTCTCCAACATGCTTTGCTTGACTGCATTCAAACAAAAAACCTTGCTTCATGTAATTCTATGGATTGTACAGGGACATTACCTCCTTTTCGATCAGTTTTTACCACAAAATCCTACACAATTACCGATATGAATCGTCCCAAAGAATAAAAGTTTTTTTGATGCACATTCATTCTTTTTCTACCACCGTTATTATCTGTTAGTGACTGCACTCCCCATCACCCACAACACTGACAATGAGTGAGAAGTTCGGAGTGAGTTTTTTTTGTCGGTGTGTGTGGAAGCATTCAAGCGTATCACCACCAGCAGACAAGTTATCACATTTGAACAAGAAGAGAGAATAGGAAGCTACATCCGAAAAAGCATGCCATTCACCCAGCAGCAGAGTAGAGCCACCCATTTGCTTATACTTTTTCCTTTTCCAAGGATTTTTTTTTCGTCTTCCAACGAATATGGGTAGTAACCACAGAGCTATTCAAGTGAAACTGATAAACAGAGAAGAGTGAGAAGAGAAAGAGGATGGAAAAAAGTTTAGATTATGTTAGTACTACTACTCCACTCCACTACGTAAATGTATGGTATAAGTTATAAAGGGGAGAAATTGAAGGGAGGATGGGTGACTAAGGAAAAACGGTACAAGAAAGAGATAAAAGTTGAACACAAACTTTGAGGTTTTTCTTTCTCTCTCTCTCTCTCTTCTCCTTTTCCAAGAACACAAAAAGTTGTCAGCCTTTTCCGACTCCCAAGTTTCAATGCAACAAAACGAAAAACCCACCATGTCAAGTAAGTCGTTAGTGGTAGCGCATCGTGAAAAAAGGAAAATGTATGGGCTTGTATGTGGTACACAATAGAAAATAATAATTATACTGGAAACTGGAGGAAATCAAATATAAAAAAGTTTACAAAGGATGCCCAAAAACTTTTCAGTAATTTTCACTTGGGCGTTTTTTGATGAAATTAATGAAGAAACTGGGGCGGGCGAGGGTGGTTGGTTGAGCTTGAAACTTGAAATAAAAAGAATTTTAATTGTTTTCTTTAAAAAGGGTTCCATGTTTTTCTCCCTTCGATAGAAATCTACAAATTATTTGCAAAAAAAATAATAATACGAGATGAGTTCGTGCTTTTAAGTATTTCATTACTACTACCCAACTCGGAGCCAAGTGTAATCACGATCCAATAAAAAAAAAAGAAAGTAAAGACATTTTTGGGGGATTGCATGACATTTTTTTTTCTTATTTCTCATTTTGAAAAATGATTCAAACAACCCATTTCAAAACTTGAGTTAACTTTCTGCACTGGAAAGCCTCTAGAATATTCATTGATATTCCTTCCCTCTGAAATTGGTTTCCTTCGGAGAAGCTATTAGTTGGATGGGAAGTAAATATTATTCCTAATTTTATGATGGCAATTCCTTCAACGAGAATGACAGCCCAAATGAAAATTATGAATCATTAACGTCCAACCGTTTAAAGCACAACTCTTGGTTTCCTCTGTAGCGCATTAGGTTCGGAAGGCAGCGGTGGGAAAAAAGGGATGGAAAAAAGTGTAGTTTTTTTTTCTCTGGAAGTCATTACTGTGTGTACCAACCCCAGATACGGGCTGTGATGTATGAAGTGTTCTAACGCGAGTGAGCAATTACGAGAAGCAAGTATGAAATTCTCATTAAATATCTTTAAATGGTGACAAGTTGATTATTTTTTCAAACATTTCAACATCCTAAAAAGTGATTTAGTGAAAAATGGTTTTCGGGGGTGCAGAGCTACACTTAGATTAGCGTTAGCCAAAAAATTAAAAAGTCATATAGTCTAAACCAGTGGAAATATAATACATTTAATAACACTTTCTTCTTGGAAAGACTTGCTGAGATATACAAACTAGGGAAATACTAATGGTTATTAATGAGCAATGATCCCTATTTTAATCATTGCAGAATCGCATAGGCATATAATTAAGGAAGATTCGAATGCAGCAATAGCGGGATCCCATAAACGTATATATAGTTAGTTATAGCGAATTAACATAAACCGAGCTGTCTCCCTTGAAAATTAATTCATTCCGGGAATGGGTTGGGGAAAGTGAATATTATTCTCATATTTCGGAAACAAGGCAAAAAACATGCAACTTCCTCTTTTGAGTTTGAAACAATGAGTAGCCCACATAATGGGGATTTTCAGCTCGAAACAAAAGGCAGCGTATTGTGTTGAATATTAGAAGGAGCCAAGAATCCCGCTATGATCTATGTGGATCTACATATTTATATATGAGGGTGTATAGCGCGATGCAGAATAGACGACGATAAAGGGATTCCACAAAGTATGTCCTTGGGTAGTTGTATTAGTAGCAGCGTAGCTCCACTACCCAAAAGACAAAAAAGGTTAAGTTGAAAGTTGAGTGAACCCACTTTTTTATTTAGCAGAACCAGTTTTTTTTGTTCTCTCGAACATAATATCATTCAACTTGGTTCTTGGTTCCCTTATATACTTATGAAATGAATGACTGGAAAAAAACGTCTATTCCGAGACGTATAATAATATGCATAAAATGCGATGGCAAAAGAGAGAAGAGAAAAAAAAACTCACTTTTTTCTTGTCTTTTTTTTTCTCCCCTCCGCCCATGGTTTATGAACCGTTTTAACAAATGGTCTCCACAGTGTAATTTTTCTTTGGGAAAAAGCAAGTCCACATATATATATATGAAAAATCTAGACGTTTCATATTTTCCCCTTTCTCACTCACCCGCGCGCCCGGACACTTAAACTACATACAATTTTGAGAGTCCTTCTTACCCGTCGTAGCAACTCCTGGATGTTGTATTGGGTAGTATTTCCAGTAGTGGCCATTTGGTTGAGGTTGGTAGAGGTAACCGTTGGACGAGGTTGAACCATTTATTTAACCGCAATGAACCACTTTGCAACTGCACAAAAATAGTGTCGACTTCGGTATCTCCGAAAAAGTCGAAGGGACTCGGTTTTTTCTTCCTTTCTGGATCCGCTAAGTTGTATAATCTGAGAGAGCGTCCTCCACTTATCCACCACTCAACGTGATGGTTTGTGGGGAGGAAATTTTTTTATGGGTTTCTTACTTATAAATTTTTGTCTTTTGCAGATCTCGCCAAGGTTTTTCTTTTACACCATCCCTTGTCAATGTGTAATATACACAGTGCGAAGAAAATAAGTATTAGCGACTTGGCTAAAAAGTTTTTATATATGTGGATAAATATATATATATATATATATCCTCCGAAAAAAAGTTCCACTTGTCAAGTTCCTCTCGTTGGCGAAAGAACCACGAGTAAAGAAAGATTATGACTGCTCCACTTTCTCGGAAAGACAGGTAATGAGCGTGATATACTAGGTAGGACCAGTGACTTCTCCAGGCTAAGTTATTACGACATGCTGAATTTTTCAACGGGCGCTCTCTGTTTGTCGCTTTAAGAGTACCTGGAATTTCGCAAATCTCCTCAACCAGAGAACACCTCGGAGCTTTCAGCAATCATAATTTTCTCCAGGTAGAAGAAAAACGAACTTGGGGAGGCGGTGCCTATAATCTTCAGGAAATCCCGGCACTACTACTGCTTTTCTGCAGCGCAGTGGCCGGCAGGTCAAATCCGCACCAAAATTTAAAAAACTGTCTTCAAAACGTTACAATTATTTCAAGTCGCAGGCGTGGAAAACCGCGAGGTTGTTTTGGGCGTTTTTTTCACGGAGACGTAATCTTTGCTCAAAGACTTACCACTTTTGCTCATCAAGGTTAAACCTGAGAAGAAT
>JAANSN010002454.1:0-24023 GCA_036850665.1 Dicranocentrus wangi | reverse complement strand
GTCAAAAACTCGACACTCACAGCATTTCATCTACCACAAGCCGTATTCTGTGAGTTCTCTGAGGGAAGCATAATATAAAATACTTTCGACAAGGATATGAAAGCGGATAACGAAGGGTCTTTATTCTGCGTCTGCCTGCTTATTGTGGAGAAAAAGGATGAGGCTAAAAACTTGTTGAAATTCGCTTTACTGCTTATGGGCCTGAGTGGGGATGAATGCCAGCTTCCGAAATGAAGCATAACACAAAAAACGGACGCCACATAAGGATTATTACTTATTAGCTACTACGCATTACTACGCAATACTCTCTTCGTAGAATGTATTTATTCATCATCAGCGATAATAATTTATGTCCAATAATAATTGTCATTGCGGACGACGTAGGTGTTTCGACTTGAAGAAAAAAATCCATTCTCTTTGTAAGATTAACTCATCATGGACTGTAAAACATGCAATTTATTTTTTCAGCTCAAAAACAACATGGGAAGAATGAAAATTGTTGATTTTTTTCAATTTCTATTATTATCGCCACATATGTAAGAAAGAACATCAGTGTTGAATATAAATTTGGAGATCGGCGTGTGAACTTTTTTGTTTCTCTGCCCTTTTCTGACTCCACAAATACATGAAGATGTGTAGTAGGTGTACTGGTGTACAGTTAGCATGGGTTTGGAAACAATCACTAGGATGGTGATTGCTAAATGCTAAAAAAAACGCTGCTCACAGTATCTTCACAGCATCTCCACTTCATCCACTACTCCATCCAATTCAGTAATAATGCTTCCTTGCAGACATTGGTAGCTATTTGGATCACCAATGCTATATGCGCTACGCATATAATTCAGTGTGGCTATAATATGCTTTCTCCCAACAACAGTTATATATGGCATGACATGTACATACAATATAAGAACTCCCCTCAACTTTGGTTTTTTACAACAGCTAGTATAATACTGCACTGGCAGAACAATCACAGCATAATACCAACTGCCATACTGCCAACTTGCTGGTAAGGATGATTTTAGCCACAACCCCCCAACACCCGTTCAAAAACGTTTTTCAGACAACACTACAAAACATTGAGAATATATTCCATCTTTGTTCACTTGTCTCCATTCCTACACCTGCTCTTCCTACCACCCACCCCATGTAAAGCGTTGAGAAAAGTGTACTGTACTACTCACTACAGCTATATACTGGGCCCTTTAATAACAAGGGAATGTCGTTAACTATTACTTGCTTGGTAACGACAACGACATATTATTATTACATATTACATATGATGAAGTACAAGACCTTCCAGATTGTTGCAGTTTTCAAGTCGGGTCGGATTATGTCAAAAATGCTGCATAGGTAGCAAGCTGCCGGGAGCAAGCAAAGAAAAGTTAGCGCCGTTCCCTTGTTATTGAAGAAGAACCCAGTATATTAGAATTCACGACATTCACGTACTTGATCTCGCTCCAAATTTTGTAGCTTGACGAAGGCTTTGCGTTTCAGCTCCACTTTCCAGTTTCATTCTCCCACAAGATATCCTCCTGAGTGGACACAATTATAAGAATACAAGTGGAATATATAGAATGCAAGTGAATAGTTCTTTGTTAGTCAGCCAAGATATAGTATAGTGCTGTTTTTTGTTTTATTTTACGACTGCTCCAAAATTTTAGTGAGATGAAAGTGAAATGCAAAAATCTGTGAACCGATCAGTTCGGATCGGTTAGCTCAGCTTGTCAAACTTAAGATCGATTTTATTCAATGAAAGAAGAGGATTCTGATCTGAAGTCGCATTCCCTGTTTAAATGAGGACATACATGTGGAGAATAAGGTTAGTCCTTTTATTCCTTTTATTTTTTTACCAAGCAGGGTATTTTTAATAATTCCTTTGCCCCATGCCATGATGACATGTGCCAAAATCTCACTTTCCCTGCTCGAAAAAAGATTTCCCCTGGTCCCCTTCCGGCCCCGTGTGAAAATACCTACGATGGCTTTTTTTTGGATTTTTTCACACTAGTGAATATAATATGATGAATGGCGAATAAGGTGAGTCTCGAGAAATACTTATTAATTTTCTCACAATGCCCCGTACAAACCCACATGTCATGTCCATGTCCCACCTATGTTGGTATTGCCTTCTCCTTTCTTTTTGCTCATATAAATTCATATTAAGACAAGTGCAAAATTGAAAGTGAGGCGAACGAGCGAACATCATTCGAGAATCCGTGTAGTATGATGAGCAAATCCGTAAATCGCTGGGAGCACACAACACACACTCGAGCGATATTTTCGTCCGGATTTCAGTTGCTGGTCCCTGATTTCCTTGCGTCTTAATTAAAACGCATTTATGTTTCATGATCTTTTTTGCGCACAAAATCAGTGAGAGTAATCAAGTGAAGGTGAGGCATATCACACACGGCTGAGAATTTAGTGGAAGGCTGGGTACTGGACAGGTAAATCTTTTAAGTTTTTTCCTGATTCCAAATTCTTCCAGTTTGTAAACTTTGCTCGCATTATCGGGATTTGGACAAAAATTGGGGCATTGTGCTCAAGAAAGTGACTTCCTTCAACAAGTATCACGTCATTCACGTCATAGCTATAGATCTCTAGCGTAGTCCATATATACTCTAGCTCTGCTTATTACCTGCTGGGTTTCACGAAACTCACTGTTTGCACTGTTTGTATCCACAATAACCATCAAAGATCACAACAAAAGATTTTAGTAATTATAATTTCTTTTCAGATTTTTCACCTAAGCCTCTTGTGATTACACTTTACAATTAGTTTTATGGTGTAACCAGCGCATATTTCAGGATTCATCCAATCTTTCATTTAATTGCGGTCGAATCCCAGTTGTTCTTTCTCTCAAAAATCAGTAGCCTTTTTAGTTCTTCATTGCAAATGATCCATATTTTTTACTAGTCAGTTTCGAGTTATTTTTGTCTCTGTACTGCATCTCCTTGTCCATAGAGAAAATATTTACGTATATTTAGCCAACATAACGCAGTCTTAAATCCAAGCAACGCACGCTCATTTAGGTATATGTATTATAGCTTATAGCAATATATACAATGTGGTTGTTACTTCTGACTGAGTGAATAACATCATTATTTCACACACCCACTGCCCTAGCAATGGATATGCTAGCTGTCAAGGTGGGCAAGGAAATAATCGAGGGCATAGCATCCCGTGTCGAAATTATGATTTTTCGTACTTATTCATTTTTTAAAAATTCATTTCCCACTTCCCAATATCATTTTTGAGGTGGTGTAGGTAGGTATAGTACAGCACAGTATAGTGTAAACAATACGGAGGTGATTGATAGTGCTAAAATTAAAATTAAAGCTTACTCACATGCAGCCTTTCATCTTGATGCACTCATATTGCCGTAATGATTCCGTCTTCCTTACAAACCATACAAGCTACCTATAGGAATCACGAGATTCCTTTCATGTTAATTCATTTTTCTTGATATATATCCTTACTCCCAACTATTGGATTTTCATCATGCCCCATGTAGGTAGAGTACTTGTGACATCCCATTTAGTTTCCTCCTCCTCTCCAGTTTTATTACTACAACACCCAGCACACTCACAGAATCACTACATACATACATAATAACAATACCAACTGCCAACTTGTAATACTCATACATATATACTTACTTACCCTGTTTAAACCGTTATTAAGACGCATTAAAAGCCGAAAAAGGTGTTCCATATTTGCTAATGAAATAATATATCCTCTGTGGCACCTTCCTAGCCTACCTACTCCTATATATTCCTGATATGCTGAAGCGTACTACCAACCACAGCTATATTAGATTCAAGTCTATTTTTCCATCAATTTTTGGCTCAACGATTTGGATAATTGGTGGTGTTACCGAGGTGGATTCATGTGATGATACCATTTACTAATTTTTCTATTTGTCATTTGTTGGTATATTTAGCAAGCTGGAGCTCCAGGATGGCTTTAACACAGTCAGTCTACAAAAAAGTCCGAACCATATTACGTCAATATATGATTCTTCTAAAGGAGAAGGAAGGAGGGAAATGGGGGAAAGCTAATACTAACGGACGGAGAATGAGGTGAGTTTTTAAAAAGAAATTTAGCAAATAATAGGCTGAAATAATATCTTTATTTTCCCATAAAAAACTCACTTATTCTTTTATAAAAATGTTCACTCCAATGCTTTCTTACTATAAGAAGAGAGTAAACGTGAAAAACATAGATTACATGGTGCAGAATTAGTACATGAAGCAAATGAAATGTGAATTTGTTTGATTTGATATTTTTACAAACTAATTTCAACTTTCGTTCCACCTCCTAGACATTCATACCTAACCTTCCAACTAATATTTTTGTACATAGGATTATATTATGTAATATATTACTAATATAGGGTCATATATAATATAATGCCCTTCATGAGCTTTTAATATAGCTCCTCTCCTCCAAGATTGCACTATTGTACACTTTCACTTCATAAACGGCATATCTCAGCCTGTTCTTTGTTCGGCTCACAAAATCATCGCAAGGCGAACTGTGAACAATGGCAGGAAGAATAGAAGAGTATTTTGTTTTACAATTTTGTTAAGGTTTCTCTCACCTACCTGCAACTAATATGTGCTCACAAAGAGTACAGTTCAGATTGATATTCATTTTATAATAATTACATTTTTCTGATTTTATTTGTTTTCAACAGGGAAAGGACGTGACAAAACCACATATTATACATGAAAACTATTGCTACTTGCGGTTGGCTACACACTAAACGCAACATTTGACCAGGTTGGCGCTGCTGAAGTTGTGACATCGCCAAAAATTTGGACAACAAACTAATCTTCAAAGCTAAGCCGTTATTTTTACTTAAAAACCGTAGTGGTTATAAAACTTGTTCTTGTTCACGTCATTTGGGCTTGTTAGGTTTAAGTAATTAATAAGTTGCATTGCGTTTTTAATTTTTTCCAATTGGACAAATCCTTCCATTAACGTAGTATATATCTGTAAAAAGCTATGCAAGGGAAGGGAGTTAGTTATAGGTTAAAGGATTTGGTCAAATTATGTTTTGCTAGTTTAGTTGGAATAGTTTGAAGCTTGGACGTGAACCCGTCTTGGCTAAAAAAATACCTGGATATTTCTTGAACTAAAATTTATCTTCTTATCATATAAAACAGCTTAAAGTTTGAGTCGCAAACCAATTAATGATAGAAAATACTAATTGTTAAAAAATCAATCAGTATTAACTCGAGAACATGCTCCCATTCGTGGAGCTGGAGCGGGCCATGTTCTCGCATTTATAGGTTAGCATAGTTAAGCAATTGTAACTACCTAAGAGTTTGAAAGGAAAAACTCAATTAAGTATATACAGTTATATTTACGCTGAAGATGAACCTGGTTGCTAACGACACTAAATTCTAGTTCAAAAGCTTTTTTACTTGTTGATCTTTACACCTGGGGGTTAAACAACCTGGCACATGGCAAAATCTTCCAGCATCCGCGTACACTGCACATTAGAATTTTCATTTTAAATTCCAATTATTAGGGCAATTATTGTCCTGCTTGCGTGAAGGTTGACGCTTGCACAGTGGATATTTTTTCACCTAGGGCCAATTAAGATTCCAGACATTTGAAAGGATAATTCATATAAAATTCAATGGTTATTATTATTATGGCTGGATCCTCCAAATGCAAACGAAGTTTCGAAACATTAACACTATAATTAAAGTTTAAACCCAAACATGCATGTTAGGGTTGTAATCTTGTAATGTTAAGTAAAGCTGAAAATTTGAGATTTTTTAGATGTTTAGCAGGCGTTCATTTCCGTGATTCGCATCGTAGGAAAACAACTAAAATAATTGTAGCTATTTCCACTCGTGAAATTTATTAAGTACATGTGATTACCGAAACTTGCTTCAGGTACTAGCAAGTAGTAAGTACATTTTTGCACTTAACGGAACATTTGATTTTGTGGTCTCCGTTGACTCCCTGATGTACCGGATAGTTTCGGTCCATGATGAACAGGTGCGTCCTGCGACCCACTTATGGCCGTTTGTTGGACGAGCCAGGACGGAACGACAGTCCAAGCTCCTCCAAGATCTTATTATCAGACTCAATAGCTATCACTGGCGTTGGTGGTTTCTCCGGTGGTAACATGAGAAATGGTTTTGCCAATAGAAATAGTACAGCAGTAAAGATATGTACTTTTGTACAGGCGTATTGAAGGGTCTAATTGAGTAACTCTGATTTATTCATCTGGTCTGATTGAGAGTACGAATCATAATTATACATGGTATTAGTGAATAACTTATTGTTTTACCGAAACTTGCTTCAGGTACTAGCAAGTAGGACGTACATTTTTGCACTTAACGGAACATATTTGATTTTGTGATCTCCGTTGACTCCCTGATGTACCGGATAGTTCCGGTCCATGATGAACAGGTGCGTCCTGTGATCCACTTATGGCCGTTTGTTGGACGAGCCAGGACGGAACGACAGTCCAAGCTCCTCCAAGATTTTATTATCAGACTCAATAGCTATCACTGGCGTTGGTGGTTTCTCCGGTGGTAACATGAGAAATGGTTTTGCCAATAGAAATATAGTAAAGCAATAGAAAAGAAAAGACGTAATGCTGAAGAGACCCGAGCTTTTGGGCCTTCGCCTGGTTATTGAGATTGTACCAGTAGGTCGCGTTAACGACTTAAACTTGCAATTCCAACGTCGTTTTCCTCACTTGTATTTACTTTGTAATTACTTTATTTGTAGTTACCGATGGTCAAGTAGGAATGAGTACTAGTGGTAGGAACTACAAAACAAACGCCAACTACATTTAAGAAAGTCAAATAACTAGATTCCTCATCTTCTAATCCACATTTAATAACGTTCAGGATCATTTTTCGGTGCGCTGTGCGCTATTTGCAAAATGGTTATTAACTACAAAACAAACGCCAACTACATTTAAGAAAGTCAAATAACTAGATTCCTCATCTTCTAATCCACATTTAATAACGTTCAGGATCATTTTTCGGTGCGCTGTGCGCTAAAAGTGCGCAGTGATTATAATATGCAATAATCATAAACCTAATGCGTAAATTAACATTTGTGGACCTCGTGTTACCAGTATAAATTTATGCCCGGGGTTCCCGTTGTTTTCATGCAGCTAATAACAGCACATGTTCCAACCATTTTTACACCACGATAAAGCAGTGTGTAAACTAAAAATTGGTTGCATCGTTAGTCAATTCTTTCTTTCAACCGTGAAAGCGGTTGTTGAGGTGACGCACAGGTACAAGCTCAATAAAGTATAGGCGGCACAGAGATTTAGCGTCGCCGTCCTTCTATTACTATCCTATTTCTATTGTTTTACCTTATTCATTATTGTTCCAGTTGGATCTTGTGCTAAACTGACGGTCGCGTGGTGAGTTGAAAGGTCGTCTTGGAAAATCTCTCTCCCTGGCATCACAATACATACACAAAAACTGTCGCTGTGAAAAAATAGGCGGATCATAGGTTCGTATTGCTCCTGAGGGGATGAACATGATCCCTTGTCTGCATTTGGTTGGCTTGTAATCCTACTACGTTTCCAGTTTTGGAAAGTTTTAACAAATCGTAGTATTAAGATGATATATCTGTAAAAATTGATCTACAGAAGGTATGGGAGCTCATAGGTTTAACAATTTGATGAAATTATTTTCCGTTGTGGTCATGATAAACCACGAACGACTTGAGTAGTTACACTGATAGTTTTGAGGTAGATCTGTCTTGGTTTTAAATAAACTTGAACATTTGCGCTGAAATCTGTTTTCCTACCCAACAAATTCTTGAAGTTCAAGTCGCACACCTTAGCTAATTTCGATAATACTAATTGGTTAAATAATTATCGATAGGACATACTAATTGTTAATTTAAAAATTCGATAACCATTTACTCGAGAACATGCTCTCATACTCTATCAGATTTCAACACCAGAGTGGGTCAGGTCCTCAAATTTATAAGCATAACTAATCAGCACATGACTGCGTTTGAAAGGAATTATCAATTAGAGTTGCTTACACTACTGACGATGAACCTGGTTGCTTTCGACATAAATCCTCCTCAAAAAGCTTATTTAACTTGTTGATCTTTGTACGTGAAGACTACAACCTGGTACATGCCACAGTCGTCGAGCATCCACACATTTGAATTTACATTTAAATACCAGAACTGGAATTAAAGGTAGCTATTCTTCGGTTCAATTAACATAACTGTCATAAATATGAGCAATTATTGTCGTGCTTGCATAAAGGTTTACGATACGATTACGAATGGGACTGAAGCATCAATGACTTCCGTCATGTCCAGCGGCAACATAGGGACGAAAAACGATTTGTACGTCCTGGTCCTACTCCATCTCATGATGAGAAAGAACGCCTGTTTTCTCCTTCAGCGACGTTCCCCTCGAATCCTAACTTTCGTTTTGGGAAATTTGCAAGCCTATTGATGTCATGGAATTGCAAATAACCGGTCGCCACGGTCACAGCCGTTTTGCATACTCTCGAAATTGCAACGTATTTTAGAGTAATGCTTCCCCTTCTCCAAGTTAGTACATCTGACAGACGCACCCGCTTGACAGATGGAACTTCTCTTTCTGCGCGTACAGCAGCGCGAAAGCCGGAAGTTCCCTATGCTGCTTCTTTCTTACGCGACGTTCATCACTTTTTCCATACTTGTCCATGACATCCTTAATATTTCATTTTCAATCTTTGTAACTACGTATAATGAAGTAATGCCACGACGGAGTAATGTAAGTTCCGTCTTTTCAACGAGGTCAATAAGTAATTCTAAATAGATAAATCATAACTACGTTAAAGTTATTGTACCATTTTAATTGATCGTCTTAACCTTGCATTTAGTTTATGTTTAAAAATCGAAAGCACAATACATGCATTAGAATTTTTTGCAGTTGAGTGTGCAGAGGTCATTTCATATCCGTATTCCATGGAACGCGTGATTCTATTGTTCTGTTACATTTTGCATAATAAAATAATCGTTATTATTATCATAACCAATGGTATCAACAGGTCGGACATGATAACCAAGGCTTTTTGTATGTTATCGACACACAGAAAACACAGAATGACTCATGCGCTTTTGCAACACCAACGGCCGCTCTTAACGCCTGCAAATGCTTCCCAATGTACTTATCGAGTATGTCGGATGCATTTGTATCTACACTCTTACAACGCAATTCGTCTGCGAGGGCCAAAATAAAATTGGTTTTCCATTTCCGGGAAGCTATTGATATTAAGTAGTTTCGTAGAATAGTACTAAATAGCAATTACAAATGCACGTTTGAACAACAACAAATACAAAACTGTAAATGGAATATAAATGTACCACGATGGGATGGAGATTGTTTGCGTGAAATCTGTCGTCCATGCCTTCTTGGCATATTTTGCCCATCATGTGTCGGAGGAGCTGGTGGGTGCCCTGATGCCTCCGGGGAACTGATCAGTATCAGCTCCGCCTGTTGTTTGTTTTGTTCTTCTACTTGAGCATGACGTAATTGCAAGGCAGACGACATACTGAAAAAAGCAAGCATCCAAACCCTTTTAGCGTGCAGCGCATCTTCAACCTATGCGGAATATACCTGAATTTATGTTTAGAAAGGTAGCTAATCATAAATACATAACTTAATATACCTTGAGAGCCTCTTGATTCGAACTCGTGTAGGCTAATTAATGTGTATTCTAGTTCGTCTCTGCTTGCTAACTCACAAGTCATCAATTAGTCAAAACTACTCTATAAATATAAAATTTGGCCTGCTTAAATGGTTTATGAGCGGTGAGTGTAAATCTACTCAAAAGTACCAATAATCCCATTTGTCCTAATCGGTTGACTTCTCGCCTCAGCACTCATGACACCGTGCATCCCTGTCGAACCTGGTTGCGAACCCTGCACAATAAAAAATTATCCAAAAACTTATGCAATGTTCAATTTAAATTGTGTTGCCATTATGTCATCTTAAATATTATGCTATGCACTATACGCACATGTAGTATGGACACAGCTACTTAACCACTTACATAGTGAATTTACTACGCAAAAATGTAATGATGTAAAAACATTGATAAAATATCAAAACGGAACTTACATGTGCGATGTGGTTGACTTGCCGGTTCTGCTTGATAGTTTGTACCGATGATGGATTGCTAGTTACTAGCAGAATTCATACTTACAAACATCATCCTGTCCTCGTAATAAATCGTATTCACGATTATCGCACACATACAAACGATCGCCTACGCAAAATCTGAAAGAAATAAAAAACACCAGCAAACTTAAATGACATGTTAACCAACTTTTTGCTCTTTAGTTTACATTGTAAAAATCGACATTTTGTTCAATCGTTAAATGTACAACTCTGGGCATATCTAAATCATATCATTATCAGTTTTTTAACAAGCCGAACGACTTGGAGGGAAACTACCATGAACCACTCCGAGAAAAAATTAACGAGAAATACATTGATTATCATTGATTCGCCTGGAAAACCTATCACAGAAAGTCTCGAGACAATGTGATATCCTTTGCCCGGTTGACCTTAAGATAACACCTATCGACTCTACTTCTTGCGTACTTGGCGCTGCAGATGGTCCTTCCGCGTTGGTTAAAATAGGTTTGCCTTGAAAGTATGCTGTTTCAAGCAACTCTTGACTTGCTTTACAAAAACTTGACATGTCTCGGATTTCCAGTGAATCTGTTAGAAGCTCCTGTGCTACATGTCGCAAGTTTCCTATTTGATTTCCAACTTCCCTATCCAACACAAAGGGTACATGTCGGGGGTCTTGCACGAACCTTGAAACTTTCCCCAAGCATCGGAATATGTCTTCTAATCTCGCTGCCCTTGAAATGAACCCCACATGCTTTATCCGTCCAAGTAGTCCACTCCTATCAGCAAAAAGTTTTTCATAGAACGTTGCGAAGTTGTTAGTAAAGTTCTGGAACGTCCTAAAGGAGTATGTCGCAAATCGAATTCCTGGGAACGTTGTGACTGCATAAAATCTACGATTAGAATCGATGGCCTGAAAAGCCATGAAAGGATTTCCGTATTTGTGTCGTTTGTTGAAGTCCGTGATGATTGATCGTGCGTTTGTAATCCAATTTCTGCCGTTTATTTCTCTCGCAGCAGTAATTGCATCAGCCGCCGCTAGCTCCAGCAGATGTGCCATATCGTAGTGTTGAGCAATATAGTTACTGTTTCCTCCAATCTGTTCATTGCATGCATGCATTGTAATGCATTGGCGATCCGCGTTCTGACATACGCTCCGTCTCCCGTTACGGCAGTAATTCTGAAAATACAATGTTCATTAAAGGTAACTTTCTCTCTTAACTGCGATAACGGCGTTTAGCGTTTATCCCAACGCACACTTTAATTATTTATAGTTTTTCCGTATTATTTTTTCTTCAGCTTAATAGCTTAGTGTATTTATTTCGAAAGAGATATCATGGGTTATCAATTACCTGTGTTGAAATTTGTTATCCGTCATGTCTAATACGTTATGTAGGCTCTCGTATAAACATTCTGACATGTCCTGCCCTAAATGGGATTTTAATGGACGGACGTCGAGGAATAAGTCAACGTTCCGCCCATTCGCATCGGCAACAATTCCTGTAGTTTGTACTGGTTTTCGGTTTACTATAGTGGCATCAACCAGTACGGAGAAGGAAGTAGGATATCCCGTTGCCGGTTGAGGTTCGGCGAGGTTTCTCCGCAATTGCTCAACCGCAGATTCCTTCATGCGGTCTACCATGCTTGCCGCAAAATTAAAATGACAAACAACGGATCCTTAATTTATAATTGGAATGGCTCAGTTAACTGTGGTTGCGATGGTTTAGCTCGCCGGTGCAGGTCGCAGTGGCCAAGTTGGAAATTTGGGACTCAAATTTTTTTTGCGAGTTGTTCTCGACAACGCTATTAAAGGTTGTTCTCGCCAGTCTAATGGCAGTACCTTCATGGGGATAATTGTACACTTACCTTCATCGAATGCTCCCATCCATTCCGGAGATGCGAGCACTGGGTGAAAATATACATAGACAACTGTATGCGGATTGGAGTTTAGTATGAGGTTGTGTCTAATTAGATATGAATTAAATGCTTTACTCACAGTTGAGGTTTTCGTGGAGACTCTGCTCCATTTAATAAAGCATTCTTACTATATGTCAGAGGTAGAAATTTCGGGTGCGAAAATTGTCGCACCGCACCCGCACAAGGTGTGGGTTGGGTGCGGTGGGGACCGAGAAATTTAAAGTGATATGTGGTGCGGGTGGGGTGTGATAAGTCCGCGGGTAATATTGGCAATGTGCGATGTGTGGAGCGGATTAAGAAAACGGGTCATTTATTTGGGTCATATACGCAAAAATCAACGTAAAGCATTGATAGGATAGGGCTAAGGTGTGGGTGCGGTGTGGTAGGATTGAAATTTACTAATTTACCCACCCGGATTGCGGTGCGGGAGCTACTTCATATACGCTTTGTGAGTGCGGGTGCGGTGCGATTTGGTTTTCACATTTTTTATGTGCGGTGTGGGTGTGGTGCGACTAAAGTTTTTGTTTCGCAAAGAGTGGTGCGGTGCGATCGCACCCAACTCCTACCTCTGCTATACGTACATCTTGCAATACATCTCATTTCTCATTGCATGGTGCACATAGTGCACCGTTCTACACATCTTCACCTATATATCCAGATCACAGTTTTGTGATTACTTAGTGATTGGGGACCCCTAGAGCCGACGACGTCTGGAACCCTAAACCATACGCATAAACTTATATTTAAATCTTTAAGCACCTTGTCAAAATATTTTGCGAGTCGTAGGAATTCAGGTTGTCTAAAGCTATTAGGTTTTGGGATTTACAAAAAACGACGGATCTCATTTTGGCGATATACTTTAATACCTATTTGAGAAACCAGGGAGGGTGTTTTCGTTAGGGTAAACAAAGTATTAAACAAACTCCATTAATTGTTTACAGTTAATGGCCATTTGTGCTCTTTAAACTAAATGCTATCTTATGGCCAGCTCGTCGGACTAGTTATTATTACTTACGCATATCCTTGTTACTCATAGTAATATAATTGCTCTTGTGATGATGTGTAATTATTACCTTGCTCATGAATTTGCGTACGGAGCACAGATGTAGGGTTACATGTACAACTATCTCTAACAATAGGCAAGCGCAGCTTTATGTAGCTGATGGAAGTGACCAAGCCTTGGCGACATTTTTATACTACGTAATAATAATTAAATGCGTAGCTTTTTAAATATTACAATACACGAGCATCTTTCCCTCAGGTGTATGTGGTGGGTATTAATTATGTTGTTATTACCGTTGCAATTAGTTGGTAAATTTGTAGTTTGCAAGGGTGTTTGTCACACTTGCATGCTGCCTTCTTCCTAGTTGCTAGCACAGTAATAAAACATGGGTAACTTTTAAGGTAAAAAAGTTATCCGCGAATGTAGCTTTAGATAGAAAAAACCTATAAGTATCCTATGTAAATTGTTTTATATAATATGCTACCTTGTAGTACCTTATACCTTAAATGTACTTAATTTTTGATTAGGAATTATGATATGATATCTATATGAATTATGATAAAAAGAAAGGTAGATATGATTTGCTGGCGTCATTGCTAATATAATAATATGCGATACAAATTGATGACAAAACAAAATAACAATATCACAGTTACTGTTCTCACAAATAAAAACACCTTTTAATACTATAAATTTTTTTCAAAATCAATCATTCATAATGTATACGCATACGGGATCAGTTTACTGCTTAAGCAATTTGCATTTGCATCCATAGCGTAAACTCACGTCATCTAAAAGCAATACATATCGGCACATGCAAAAAAATCATTCCATATGGATTCAAAGAAATAAGCGTAATATTTAATGTTTCTAATTCTAGCATTAGTATGCGTCCTTTTTTTCACTCTACACTACACACCGCAGAAGATTAAAAATAAATATTATGTTAACATCTGCAATGAAATGTAACATGACGTTTAATAAAATAAATCAGCGTTCACATCTTCAGAAAAGCTGCACAGAATTTCATCATCATCATCACAGGTAAAATGGACTGATTTTTCTCATTATTTCAAGTTCCCGTATGGATCATATTTGCTTTCTTTGTCATTGATCATATAATGCATCGGTAGCGACTTTCTTCTCGTTCCTTTTCATTTTGTCACTTATATTTCATCATGATATTTCTTGTAATGCAGTTATCCTTTTTATATGACACACGTACATTCTCCCCACCTATTACCAATGCTTTTGTACTTCAAATCATCAATGCAGTCGTAGATAGTCATAGCAAATCAACTGGGTAAAATACGTTTCAAGCACAGCCTAGCCACATAAAATACTTTTTTGTCCGAAATTATTTAAAACCAGCAATAAATAATATGGAATTTGATAAGGTTTCAAAATGTACAAGCGGTTTGTTTTCATTTTCATACGTTTCGTGCGAGAAAAAAAACAAAGGCGAAACCCTAGAGTACTTTTCAATTGCATACAGGTAAGGGTTGGATCTATTCCCAATGTTTTCAGAATTTGCGACAAGAGCAGACATTACTTGCTATAAATCCTAATCATGCCCACTGGACTCAAGACCTCTGACCAAAAAAATGTCCAAAATAGTGAGATAACCAAAGTGCACGGAACTATGCAATAAATGAACTTCCCTGCAAATGTACGGAGCATATATTATATTATGGTTCTTCACATCACAGAGCTTCTCAAGTCTCAAGTCAGGAAAAATTTAGATGTGATGCAAGCATAAGTATTTAAGAAGATATATTTTGAAGTAAGGAGACGTAGCCGAAAATCAACCCTTTGACATGGACACTAACCGGCATGGACATGACATAGTATTGAACTTTAATGACACATTTGTAATATATTTTTACTTTTTGTAATAATTAGGTCGTAACAAGTCCAGTACGCTAATTATATTTTTCTTAAATTTCAGTTAAAATTCCAGTTACAAGTTACACATGAATGGGGGTCGGGGTCTTCAAATTAAAAGTTGAGTTTTATTTAAATAAAAACATCAGTTAAAATTAAATGACAAACCATAATCTATCTGCTTGACATTTAGACACCTTACGCAAATTTCTGTAGTACTGTAAAAATTTGATATTTTTTGAGATTCCTATCTTTGCTAGATACCGAGGAATGTTTTAATATCCTCGGTCAACTCACTGCCTCCTCCTTCCGCACAGTGATTGCTTTCATCTACTCCAGGAGGAGGAGAATCTACTTCCGGTTCCGGTTTATATTCCAGGCTCAATAGGTTCATTGGATCTTCTTCGTGTTGAGCCTGCTCCACCGTCCGTCCCAGTTGCGCCTTGTGCGAGAATACGATATGAGCCTCGGCGAGTTCTTCAGAGGGAAAGAGCCCGTGACAGATGGTGCAGCCAATCCCGCCGCCGTAGCCGATCTCGGTGTGACTTTTCATAGATTGGTCGAGCAGCTCCAGGAAACTGTCATCATCCACGTGGGGCATCTGGTGCGGTTGGAAAAGCTGCAGTTTATGAAAGCGGAGCACGTGCTTCCGGCACTGGTCCTGATGGCTAAAAGGGGCATTGCAGTATTGGCAACGGGTAACTTCAACTTGCTCCACGGGGTTTTGAGAGTGTCGCGGTTCTTTGCAATCAAATGAGGTCAGAGTCGGAGTCACAGGCTTGGCGATGGATACTTTTGGTGGTGATGGTGCTGGGTCAGCTCCCATTGCTATCTGCGCTTGGAGCTCCCTCAGCCTTGGCGTCAACCGATCCATGTGCTTTTCCACAATATGACGGTAAACTCGGACCTTCACATCCCGCCCGTAATTCCTCTCACAAAAGGCGCACTTGTAATTATTCTGCTTTCCAGGAGCGCCAGGCAGCTCGGGAATGCTGATTCCACCAAACAGCTCAGCCACGACTGTCTCAAACTGTTCTGAACTTAGTCTGGGATCCTTGTAGGCCGCAAAGAAGGCTGATCTGTGGGCCGCCACCGCGTGGTCCTGGAGATTCACTGGATAGCGAAAGGAGCGCGGACACAGGTCACAACTAAACGGCTTCTCCCCAGTGTGCATCAGTATATGAAGTTTGGCGTTTGCGGAATTGACAATCACTTTGGAGCAGAGGGAACAACGATATCCTTCATCGTTGGCCAGTTTTGTGAGTTTTATTTGCTTCGAGGAGGCAGCCGTAATTACAATCAGGTCATCATCATCATTCCCAATTCCAGGCTGAAGGGCCCGCAATCTGTCTACCAGTTGCTTCATGTGGTGAACAATCAAGTGACCTTGAAGCCTATACTTGTCCCCTGTCCCGAACCGTTTCGAACAAAGCGGACACTGAAAATGACGTTGCCTCGCCTTTCTAACAATGAGGCTGTCAAATAACTTGGAGATCATGACGGGATCTTGAAACTCTTGGCTAAAAAAGGTTCCAGCATGATACTTGTGACGGTGATGCCACAAGCTAGCCCGAAGCTTGAAGGACTGGGAGCAATGCTCACAACTAAATTGTTTCGTTCCAGAGCGCTGAGTTTCATGCCAAATCCGGTGGTCTGTTAAACTGGAACGGATGCTGAAAGTCTTGAAGCACAGATTACACCTGTTTTTCCTGTTCGGAAGTCGTGTGAAAGTCACCGACACAGAAGGTTGGGATAAATGAGGATGAACCTTTGGATAATCTAGAAATGAGCAAGTGTGAGTTATTATTTATTTGGATAAGTTACTAAACTACTTTTTATTTAATATTTTAATTTAATCAAGTTACATGGGGATTGCTCCTCCTCCTCCTCAATCACCTCATCGTCCTCCAACTGGTCCGGGCGACACGTGATTCCGATAGAGGCCAGAGCAAGTTCTGAAAAAAAAACAACCGTCAATTTTTGAATCAAATCAGTAAACAAAAAACTAATGGCAGATGTAATTATTGCAAAATTAACAATTTTTTTTATACCGTCAACTATTCCCGTAGTCTCGTTTCCTTTATCTAACTGCACTCTTGGTAGCGCCTTCTTCCCAGCGATTCCACCTGCAAGCTCCAAGTCATTAAAACCATTATCTTTTAAATAAAAGTAATTAAAAAATACCAAATTTTACGTGTGTATAATAACGACTCCACCTCACCACAACTCACATTTTTCGAACATTTCCTTTCTCAACTTGTCAGTCACGGAGGCTGCCACCAGTTCCCACGAGGAGGTACAACTTTGAGCCACCCGCCGTTGGTATTCATGCACCACCCCTTCATCTGCAACCTCCATCGCTCCCCCAACTTTTCGAACACAGTCCTCCAACCCCATCCTAACCCTCTCCAGCGTCTCGTACAACTCATTAAACTCTCCCATGATTTTCGAACACTTGACACACAGGGGCACCTCCAACTCGGCATTCTCCAAGGGCAAGTCTGCCACCAAGTTTGGAAAGGAGGAACTGGAGGGAGGACTAAACACCTTTCCAAAATCAAAATTTACAAATCTTGCCAGCATTTTCAGTGAGAACAAGTTTCTCCTCCCATTGTTTGTGATATTATTGGAGGTGGAGGAGTTGTCGATGCTGTTCGGAACGTCTAAACAGAGGAAACAGGCCCCTCCTGTATTTATCAAAAACTGGTAGCTCCTCCCCATTTCCCCTTCCAAAATTGACAACTTTTTTTTGGAGGTGGTGGGATTTACAAAAAGGCTTTTTTAAAAATCACATTTTCAATCGGAAAACTATTTTTTGGCATGTTCACAAAAATCACCAACAAAACACAATTTTGTTTTTTGCTATTTGATTTGATTTGATGGACTGCCGCCTTGACTGTTTTCTCCTAGTGGGGTAAGTTGAAATATCCGGAAGACATGGTTATATTTTACATACGTACGTAAGCACATACATACCACAAAAGTCTTTGTTGCATAATTTTGCATTTTTGAAGGCATTTTGCCTTTCCTCATGCCGACTCGCCCGGAGTGCATGTAACAACACTCGCACAGAGGAGGTAGAGTAGGGTAAGGTAACTTATTATCATTTTTAGTTGATTAATTTAAATAAAAATAATAATAATAATTACACTTTTAATTAAAAACAAAACAATATTGAGATGAAAACAGCAATTTTCCTCTTCTGTCTGCCTTCAAGAAAACAAGAATTGTTGAACCACAAACGATTGAAAAAAATTAAGGATGATTTTGTATGGAATGTGCTCAACTGTAATAAATAACACGTTTAAAATACATTGATAATTGCTGATTGATGAATTGATGATATACATATTTATTGATTTATTTGCATTAGCCACATATTTTTGGGATTTTTAAGCATTTGTTATATCAGACTACCATATAGTGTGAGTTTTTACTTGCATAATAGCGCATTTTGCACATCCAGCAAAATAGGCAATACTTGATGCCACAACCGATCAACCGATATAATACAAAATGCATGTACTCCAAGAAGGGATATTTCGAAATGTATTTTAATGGTCTTAAGGAAAGCGGAGCAAGGAGTATTTCAAGGTGACTTCCGCTGAATGAGGTAGTTATACGTATAAAATAGTTTTTTTATACAGAGGTGCATGTATCGCCATCAGTATCACATATAAATACTGTCCACAGAACATGGTGTGTCATGTCATGAAAACCACAAAATTAAAGAATCATAACGTTGCTGAGAATATGCACATAATGCTAATAAAAATACTGTATACCTACTTGAGCAAACAAATTCCAAGTTAGGGGAAAATGTAGAGCATTATAAAGTAGAAATATCACGTTAATGTTACGGCTTGTAGTGCTAATGCTCTTTTTATAAACGGATATTCTAGTGGAATTACTAGTATTGAAAAAGTTAACAGGTAAAACAAGCGCACCCACTTTCACCCATAAAACAAATATACATAGGTAAGCACATGGAGCATCCCCCAAAGTCTTTTTAAGTAAACGGAAATGGAACGCTGGAATGATCCCTGTTATGTGACATTATATGTGTTTTATAGTAGTGTGTAAAATCCTTGAAATTAAGGTTGACAATGCTTTCGCATGAGAAAGTGTATTGTACACGTGTATATTCTTGTTATTTGGCGTGCGTTGCGTCAGAACTAGCTGCATTAGTTCGTCATCCGCCATGAAAGGAAATGGTACGTCGCCTTGATTTGCTGATCATATTAGTGTTTCTCGAGAGCACAAACAACTCTTGTAAATCTTTGTGGATTATTGTTTATTTGGTGAAAAGTGATCCGAAAAAATTGGGGCGTGTCGGAAAGTCGTAATTACGCAAACTGATTTTCTTTATTGCAAGCCTAAATATACACAATAATATAATGCAGGACGGATAGGTGATATTATTGTTCTAACTAAAATAGCCAAATATCATATTTCAATAAATTCGGCATTCCCAAATTAAAACAGTCATGTGACAACAATACATCAAGTGTTTTAGACTCAGTTATGATGTGGTTCATTAAAGTGCCTAAATAGTAGGTAGTTTTACAAAGTGAAGGAAACTAATTGGAAGAAGGAAGTTACAAGCCTTTACGTGCGTCATAGTATGACCTATAAAATGTTGGCTGCGTATTGGTAACCTTGACCAAGACGAAGAAAGGGAGTTCAACCAGAGGTTATGTATTCTCATTTTATGAATACCTTGTAATGGAATAGGAAGTTTACATACCTGTGTTACATACATCATAATATATTGTCTTAAGCAGGATAGAAAAAGTGATACTACACGGTCATATAAAAAATGTTGCTAGTTGATTGATTCGAACATAGGCTTAAGCCTTTTGCCCTATATTTTATGCTTTTCATTGCTGTTGGTAAAAGTTGTGTGACCGTGGTTTCGAGATTGAGCAAAGTATACACATGACATTAAATATTCACAGAGACCGGCCATTCCAGGACTTTTTTGAAGCCGGCTTATGCACACGCGGATAAAAAAAGACCACACGTCACGCCATTCCCAATGGTGTTTATAAAACTACAAAAACTATAGTTGAACATCACACCCGATAAAAGTGTGCATCGCTTATTGCCACAAGTAGAGAACTATACTTCCTTGTAAAGTACAAGAAGTTAGATAAATTAGTTTTCGTTTTAACCCTTCCTCATTGAATACTCATCATCCTTGTTTCCGTGCGTATATATTTTAGTGCATGATAGTGAGCTTCTTGATAAACTCCGTGTAACGATACATTCGACCAGAGTGGATATCCTACAAACCGAAAACCTGATTCTAATTTTTGCAAAGTAAAATAATAGTAGTTGGCTTGACAAAATGAGTTCACGGTCGGATGGCCTAGCTTTAAACAACGACAGGACTGACATTTTTGTGACACGTAGAAATTCAGCGAGGGAAAGTAATGTAGTCTCTTGTTTGCCAAGCCCGAGTCCTCCGCCGCCAGGGCAAATCCCAAAATCAGTAATTGAAATAAGTACAGAAGGAAGACTTCGTAGCCAACTTACAGGATGCTTTCGCGTTGCAAGGGATTGGTTCACGGGAAAATCTCAAAGTGTTTCGCCAAAAACATCCTCATCAGAACAAACAGTCGAGGAATCCAGTTGTACTCCAAACCCCGAAGACATTTTTGTAATACATACCAATTCTTCAAGATTGGATGAGCAACGTAGTAGTACACCTACAAGAGAACGCTCACCACCAACTGAAAGCCGAGAATTCTTAGTACATGATGAAAAGAGCGTAGTTTGTTCATCCACATGTTTGCAAAGAGTAAGAACATGGTTTAATAGGAAATGGCATAGTTGTGGATTAATCTATCCCGCCAGCAACTGTGTAATTGAATTGACAGAGGTGAATACGGATACCCCTATGTTCTCAGATTCTAACGTAGATGGAAGACAACCATCTCAGGTTGAAAATAGTAGCAGCAGATGTCATGCCGAGTCATATTTGGCAGCCATTTGTCGAAGTATGAGAAACTGTGTTATTGCTAAACATCAATATATTGCCGCTCATTTGGAGTCTGCATTTGATTGGTCAGTGTTGCAAGCTTGGAATATTGCTGCGTATATCACATGTAGTGTACCATATCGACTAGAACTGAACGACGAAGGAAACTATACTCTAAAATCTCATTTATTGCAACAGGTAAAAATTTCATATCTGCAGTATACGTTAATAAAAATAAAATCCAGTTTGGCTTGGAAAAAAGGAAACTAATGTACTTTGACTTCGATTTTCAGGTATTCTGGATAATTCAGATGTTATTTGTTGTAGCAGGACTTTTCAGAAGACTAGTAGTTTTGCTAAGAGACTCTCATCTCGATCAACCAGATCCATTCGAGTACATGAAAACAGCCAATGCATTGGTGACTATCCTCGCAACACTTATTTTCCTTAAAGTTATAACCACTGGCAACAGTTGGACGTCACTGCTCCAAATTCATGAAAACTTTAAAAGCAATAACAACACTAACTTGCCTCAGTTGCACTCCAAAAAGGTGACCTATTCACACAAAATTATGTTTTAATGATAAATTATAACAATACTAGTGTATTCTATTCATAATATAATGGGTGTCAACGCAGTTATAGTGTAGTTACACATCCAAAATTCTTTAAGAAACATTGTCGTAAGATATGCGGGGTATTACTCACCGAAAAGTCAATGGTTTTCAAGTCTCGTTATCAGATTTCACAAAATCAAACTGTGCTAAGAACTCTGCGGGGTTTTTTGTCTTAATAGAGTTAATCTGAATAGAAACAGTTCCGAATCGATTGAGAGCATGTCTGCGAAAGATGGCTATCCAATATCAAGTTAATTTTAAACTTATGAGCGTTTTAGTTTTAGTTTGCCTGTTTAGTTTAAGGGGTATCATGTTTGCCGATCCGCAGGTTCAAATAAATTAATCGGTTTCGGCTATGATTGTTCACCGTAGTATCATGATTCAGACAATGTTTTTTAAAGAAATTTAGACCTGTAACTACACTATAACTGCATTGACACCCGATATATTTTGCCCCAATTTTTTAAAACAAATTTCAGATCGGCCTAATATCGGTTGTCTTTATAATCAGTTACATTTGTACAATGGCAATTATTGACATAGTCATACAAGTTTACATGTATTACAGAGAATTTGATTTATCTCCTGCTGCTATAACACAGACATTTGCGTGTTTCTCCAAACAAACATACTTATGGAAAAATCAAAATGAATGCGGGGAGGACGTACTCTTGTATTTGTCGGAGTTGCCACCCGCCGAAGTAATTTGTGGTGTACTCGGAATGTTGACTTTTATTTCAGAATATTTACTTAGACAAAACCTGACTCTTATAATACTTTCATGTTCTATCACGCTTATTATACCTGCGTGGTATGCTACCAAAGAATCATTTGCCGCCACCGGTATTTATCAGTTGACAGCCAAGCACAGCTTAATGACGAACTTGTCAGCCGACATATCTGCATACATCGGCTGCATTATGACGATCCAGATGACAAGCGTCGCATTCACTCTCCCGATTACAATAAAACTAATTTTTATTGATACGGACGCCCTCGTCATTAGAATGTTGATATTCGTATTCACAAGCTTGGTGTCGTTTTTCGTTGCAAGTGCCAGTTCTTTGATGGTAAGTTACAAATCCATAAGTTAAAAAATTGGGCCCATTTTCATTGACACATTTTTGTTTGATTTGACCAGATTGATGAAATTGAGGATGAATTTACTGATCCTCACAATATAGATGAGCTTCCTACAAATCCTGTAGCAGCGACGGCATTTTTCCACAAGATGTTTAGACAATCAATTGGAATTGGCTACAGAGGATTGTTTGTGGTCAATTTTCGATTTATTTTCTGGGTAAGCCATTCCTTGTTTTATATCAAGTTTGTCTTAATTCAGTAACTACCCAAGACGTCAACAATGTTTAGTGGTATATTAATATTTTGTTCTATTTTTAAAAAATCTAGTATCTTGGAATCCTTGGAACTTTTACGAAGGTCTTGTACGAAACTACAAAGGGAAATGTGTAGAGGACAGAGGACTAAACCTTACTATTAGATGTAATAGTTGCTGCTAACATATGCCAATCCTGTTACAAAATGTTATGAGGATCATATTTTTAATATAATATTTAATATGGCGTATAATTCAATAACTTTAGCAACAATCCTATTAGATTGTATGAAAAAGTATTATATTAACAATCAAAATGAATCAATGTGAAGATTATCTCGTGATATATGTATGGTGGGCCAATGTTTGTCAGGGAACAGTGGTTATACAGTAGTCTTAACTGGATTTAATCTCAAAACTACAGCGTGTTATTTCCAAGGCTTATGCACTAAATCCTGTGTTTAAAGATCCGTTTATGTAGAAAATGATTAGAATTATTAATTCAAATAAAGCTGCATTATTTGTATTTGGATTTAGTATGATAGATGTGTTTAATATTTATTTGTGCACTATATCACACAAGTGAGGTACATATTGGCAATTCTGAGTACGGATACTAATGATTGGCCGAGCCAACAATATTAAATACCTATATACGCGCTTATGTTATTGTTTCTGAGAGTTTGACGATGATTACGATGATGATGAAGGACAAGGTAGAATGTCTACCGATAACCGAGCTAAAAGTTAATTTGAAAAGATAACACAAGCGAGGTGTGTACTATGCAGCAAAGCCACTTATATTTATTAAACCTTAACCTTTGACCCGATCACAATTCACAATCCCTATTTATAATGTTCTATAGCGTTAACAAGTGCCGCGGTGCGGTTCCTTCTTAGTGGCAATGTACACACGATTTGGCTGCAAATTCAGTATGTCGAACCCACATCCTCTCCGCCGCATCCTAGGATCCAGATCCAAGCAGCTGCAGCTCAACTTAAAATAGTACACATTATAGCACACCCCATCCTTCTTTCAAATAGTATGCTCCTAAATTATACACCCTGCTACCACAAATGTACCACAATCCTATCCCCCCAAGGGCCGAAAGCCAAGAGAGAGCTCAATTAACTTCTCAACA